>JAOYND010000006.1:4752505-4770950 GCA_025802135.1 Lagerstroemia fauriei | reverse complement strand
TGCTCTTTTGATGAGCTGCACCATGTTGTTAATTGTACTGACATAAAAGAGTGCATTGGGATGAAGGCACCAAATGCTACTGCATGGATGAGAGTGTGTTGGGATGAAGGCACCAAATGCTATTGATATAGAAAAGAGTGCATTGGGTATAAAAGCAACAAATGCTTAGTAGAAGAAAAATTCAAAATTTAGATAAAACATCAGCAAAAATTATCTAGGCATTAAAATATAAGAAAGAGATTAGGAGAAAAATTTTATGGCTATTGAGCTCGTACATTAAGAAAAAAATAAGAGAAGTGAGGATGAGATTGATAAAGAGAAAATTTGGTCAAAATGAGAATTAGAGAATTCATGACTTAATGAAAAGATGGACGAGAGACAAGGATCGGAGAGCACCGGATCAATATAAAGATTTCTAGGAAGATGTGAATTCGACAATAGTTTGATTTGTACTGGATAGAGATTCAGATGGTGGATGACTCTCCATCTACCTGAACTAAAAATACAAAGGACAATGATTAATAAAGAGAAGGGAAGACATATTGAAATATAAACAATGCCGGGCACAGCTGATAGAGGCCGAATGAGTTGGAGAGGAGCATAGACAGCGGAGACTCTTAAACCAATTTTAGAATATGACACTGATACCATGATAAAAATTATAAAGAGTGAAATTAGAAAAATTGTCATATATCAAATAGTGTTTGGGAGTTATATTATTTATAAGATGACCATACATCAAATATAGAAGATATTTTTTTACTTAAAATATTAAATCGCAAAATGAAATATTTCAATGGAGATAATGACATTTTAAAATTGCTGCATCTGTATTGAAGACTGGTTATCATTTGCCATGACCATATGATGTCCTAATCATCTTGCTCATGTCATTAAGCAGTCATATGAATCAATTGATAATATACTAATCAACTTTCATTCATTACCTCTCCGAAATTCCATAATTAAGATACAACACAAAGCTATTCAACACCTTTAACATTCTCTTTGGACACAAACCATTTAGGGTAGTGTAGGAAAGGGAAGGAAAGAGAAATCTGAACAGTGTTGAGGCTAATATAAAGAGTTTCAAGTAATTATAGAGTTGCTCATAAAAAATTATGTTAATTATAGAATAGCCGAAAATTTTAAATCATATCATTAATCTATAGGCTTATCAATTTTTTTTATAAGTGTATAGACTTATCAGTTTAATATAGCAATTAATGCTCTTATCAGTTTAATCTAGTTCTTTTTTTATTTATTTTTTTACTAGTAAGAGTCATCCCTTATTTCTTATCCATGCTCAAATGTCTCCAGTGCCCACATTACAATGTTTACAGACCAAGCCAAGCAGGTCGTGGAAAAAGTTTTAATCGAGTCTCTTAATAAATTCACAAATTTTAACATTATTTTGACATCATTTCAATAACAGATTGTTGGCAAATAAACGACCTAAATCGGGTCCCAGAAAACGAATTCTTAGAGTGGAAAAGAAATTATTGTATTACCTTGCCATTATTAAAAACATCAAATAATCAAAGCGGACGAACGTGTTCCATTTTCCATCTGAAGTGTGTCAGTCTGGATTAACTGCTAACTATGTTCAACATCAAGGATTTATTTCGCCGTGACTTTTCTTCCCCTGCCAGCTACACTGATGCAGACGCTCGGTGGAGGGAGAAGATATCTTATGTGTAATACATAACGAATTCATTATATATATTATTATTTAAATCTTAATTTCTATAAAGTTAATCCTCAAGAATTATGAAATTTTTATGTGTACCAATATTTAAATATTAATTTACACAATAAATTCATTGTACACACTAAATATTTACTCTAGACAAGGTCACGTCATCGAGTAAAAGTCAATGAATGTGATCTCGCCACACATACACCCATACACCTATCGAAGATTGAGAAAATAATATCTTTCCTACCTTCCTGACAAGGGAAATAGCTGTCTGAGGCCCTGAGTTTTAATTGGTCATAAATTGACACAACGGTATTTGTTAGAACATGGGGTAGGTTCTTTGTTATTATCTTTTTGTACATTTGGATAAAGCTATCACGCGTGGACAAAACACTTTTTTTATCAGTAACTTTTTGTTTATACTGGAAATGAGCTTGTACTACGTAAAAAAAATAAAAATAAATAAATATGAAATATTAGAATGAATCTGTATAATTAAATCCTTTATTTATATTTTATTATAATTTAATTTATTTAAATTTCTTTAATTTATAATAGTAAGTAGAGTATTTTCAGTTGTCATTAGTATTCTATGACAATTTTTCATTTTCAATTTTATAATATTAAATCATTAATTAAAAAACCTGACAGATTTTTATAGCTAAAATCATAGGTATGAAGTGAGATGAGAGAATCTGAACAATTAACGAAAGATTTTGTGGTTAAGATTGTAGATATGGAATGAGAGGAATATAAATAAAATTATTATTTCACCCTTAATCTAAAAATTAAATGCTTGTTATATAAATTGGACTGATGGCAAATATGACAAACTAAAAAAGACACCAAAACTATTTTAGGTTTGCATATAGATTAATTATCAGATTTCAACAAGAAAAACTTTTTTTTAATGAAACAAACGGTTTATACCTTGTAATTATAGGAAATATCAGTTGTTACAGGGGGGGGACACTCAGTTGTCCAGCTACGGAAATTTTGGGAGATTTTTGGTTAAATGCAATTTTTGGGTTTTCCATATAACATTTTGAATTTTGTATATTAGATTACGTGTTTGATTGTAAATACTGTTGTTGTATGAGAATATATAAGTTGAAATTTTTCGGTAATGGCAGGTAAAATCATTAGAAACAGGTTGAATTCTTAAATTATAATAAATTTACAAACAATTTTATCTCTAGGATGATAGGTTCAAGTATTGTTGAATCACTTGGAATGCCAAGGTTATATGAAAAATATTTCATAAAATTTTCTTAAGTCAAATGTCAAAATGTGTGTCCATTTAGGAAATTATAAAGTTGGTTATAAAGTTGGACAAATACAAATAAAATAATTGTAAAATTGGTTATAATTCAATAATTTTACTTGTTTTATATGTAAAAATTATACCAACCATATGCTAAAATCTTGACTCATATTATAATATATTAAAATAAACTTTACATGTAAAAACTATAATGTGTAATAAAAATTCATTGTAATATGATATTATAATATATTTTTCCAAACAATAAGATATACTTATCAATTATAATAATTTCATATTTGAACTTATCATGAAAATTTTTAATATTATGAAAATTTTCATTATAACATTGATATTCATCGTAATTTAATGATACTAGAACTAAATGTCTATTCTAAGGATTGAATTTCTAGGAGACAAACTATTAATCTATGACGATATGTATCTTATCATATTCTGACATCATGTCATGATAATATGTGAGCTAGAAATAGTGAATCCTACCATAATCTCTTTTTGTTTAATGGTCCACATTTTAGTATGTTATATTACCATTTTATATTATCACATTTATCATATTTTGTAGTCTCCCGGTTGAATGTGTAAACCCACTCTGAACCCAAACTCATTTTAAATGTTAACAAGTGACTATGCATTTTGGTGATTGAATGGTGAGGATCGTTAACCAGCCTCAACAGGTGGCGTTGGGCCGACCGACATGGCCCAGTTGGCTGAGTAAGTATTGTGTATGTATATTACGTGACGGTGCTGACATAGGTCACAAACTAATACAATTTAGTCATTTTAAAGATTTTTTAATAAAATTTAAAAATTAAAAATAACTGAATTCTATTGATTTGTACGTTCACATTACTATGCAATATGCCCCTTTCATAGAACACCTTCTCCTGTTGCACCTTCCTTCTTCCCTTTTAATTAATTTTCAATTTACTTTTAATTTGTTCTAAAATGTTATATAAATTGAAATTAAGGAAGTGAAGAACACGTGATACAATCTAACCATTCGGATTCTAGCAATCCAAGATCGAAGTGGGTATAGTAGAAATTCCTAGATTTTTTAACATCGGAAATCGCAATATACAATTAATTTATTTATTTTTTGTACTTTATAGTTCACTAATTTGAAGTAAATTGTAAGTTATATTAGCAATTCAAGTTAAGAATTTTCTGTAGTTAGTATTTATTTTTGCATTATTTGCATTAATTTGACAAGGTTAATTAAGAAGTCTATCCACTTTCAAGAAATCTCATGTACTATAGAAAAATCATGCTCAATTATTGATTAAAAGAAGTTAATTATAAAAGTACGTAAAATGTATTGAATGTATATATATTTGATAATTTTTGTACAATAGAAGAAACTCATATTGTATAACTAATTTTACTTGTAAATTTAGATGTTATAAGTACATTATATAATACCTAAAGTGGTCTGCCACTATCCTAATTTGCATAAGCTCACCTCCACACTGGATTAGTTATTTAGGCCTCATTTACTTTTACAGAAATAATTCTCTATTTTCTACTCAACTCCCCTTCTCCTTTTTCTAAATATAATTTTCAAAAGAAGGTATGTGCAAATATGTTTCTTATGTTAAATTTGAAAGTCTTGTGTTATATGATATAAAAAAATTAAAAATTAAAAATTTGAATTAAATTATTTGAGTAATAAGAATTTATATGTGGTAAAAATATTTACAAACAAAAGTTCGAAGAAAGGAAATAACAAGTTAACGGAAAAGTGAAAAGCTGAAAAAAAATATCTCTACTCTATCTATATATAGATAAGAAAAATGGAGAGACGAATTTTCCAATAAAAATATTCATTTTCCATATAAGTAAATGTGCTTTTTTTAAACAGTTCTTTTATCATTTTAGAAACATTTTCTCAAAATTTAGAATATTCTAGGGCTAATAATCTAATTGCACTTATACTTTAACTGAATTCTCACTTTTAGCATGAATTTTTTTTGCATGACCTAGGAATGCATGAACTTCAAAATACTTGTCCCATTTAGCACATCGTCTGTTTTTCCGTCAAAACTAGCGGGACGGTTCTCCGTAGTACGTTAATTACGCTTATGTGGCAAACCCTGTTGATGTGGCCATGCCATGTCAGAGGCGTTAAGAAAATGTCGAGTTTACCCTTAAATACTCTTCATTAATTTAAAGTTATCGATGACAATTTTATAATTTTATCTACTTCTTCTCCTAAATGTCCTTGCAGCTTCCTAGAACTTGTATTATATCACAGGTTCCGAGTACCTAGTTAGAACCTATTTTTCTGTTAATAAATAAATTTTATAATTTAAAATCGATTAAATCGAGTAATTAACTTGTGTTTAAATTAATGAAGAGTATTAACAGGTAAACTCGTCATTTTTTTAAATGTATTTGACCTGATACTGCCACATCGGCTATCGTTTGCCATTAAAGCGCAATTAACGTGCCACGTAAGACAGTGCTGTTAGTTTTGACGCAAAATAGACGGCGTGCTAAACTAAACAAATATTTTAAAGTTCATGCCTTCCTAGGTCACCTGAAAAAGTTCATACTAAAAGTGAGAATTTGATCAAAGTGCAGGCGCAATTAGATTATTTGTCCTAATATTTTACATAGGTCAACAAAACATTAATATTCGTACCATAATCTCTACATCAATCTATATTTTGTTGTAACCAAATGGCACACTAAGGTCCAATATTCAAACAATAGTTCAACCACAACTATTTTCAAAAGGGTTTTGGATACAGAACCCATAACACGACTATTTTACCAATATCTTTTACACACAAGTAACGCCCATTACAAATAATGGTATGAATTAATATTTTATGATATACGTTCCATAATTTATGTATTTCTGAAATCGTAGAGATGAAATACTGATTATAACTCTACTTGTTTATGCACGACTTAGAGTTCATTTCCAAAAATATGCTAAGAAAATGGCTGATCATCACAAACTTTTCAAGATATGACATTTCTATTAATATATGGATAATTTTTTACTTCCCTCAATTTTTAAAGCTTCTTGTAGAATGTGCTACACTTCTAATCATTATCAGTTGATATCATAATAGTTTATATAGGAGAAGTATAGAAACCCCTTAAGCTCTATTTATTTACTCTATTTTTTCTAAACTATTCAGAGTAATGAACAAATGCTGATAGTTCTCATTAACATGTAGAACTCTTACTAGAAGAAACCCAGTGAACAAGCTCACAATGCATATCAATATGCTAATAATTTCATTGGTGCCATGTATTTCTTTATGTAAGATCTACCTTGATTAATGCTATATGTACGTGCAGCTATTGTGGGGGATGGTTTCTTGGCAAGAGATATCACTTTTCAGAACACAGCAGGGCCATCGAAGCACCAAGCAGTTGCACTGCGTGTCAATGCTGATTTAGCTGCTTTTTATAGATGTGACATGCTGGCTTACCAGGACACCCTCTATGTCCACTCCCTTCGTCAATTCTATGTCCAATGCATTATAGCGGGCACAGTTGACTTTATCTTCGGAAATGCAGCCGCTATGTTGCAAAGTTGTGACATTCATGCTCGTCGACCCAACCTTGGCCAAAGAAACATGGTCACCGCTCAGGGCCGGGATGACCCCAACCAGAACACAGGTATGGAAGTAGATTAGTGTAACAATTGCTGGAGTAATTTTTTTAACCAATTATAGAATCAAATCTAGTGGACAACAGTTAGAGAAAGGTGGCAGCAAATTGTTTTTCATCTACAAACAAAAAAAATGCTCAAATAGAATTTTATGCTTGGTCGAGCAGTTCGTACATCCATGTCATGTACATCAATACAAACACGTATGTTGTCATATGTGAATGAGAATATGTTGTTCATAGGATTTCAGGTTTACCACTTACAAGAAGAAAATACAAACATGTTTTTGACATTTCATAAGTATTAGAATACTAAAATCTCTAAGCAAACATTATTTTTTAGGAATAGTGATTCAAAAATGCAGAATTGGGGCAACCTCTGACCTACAAGCTGTGAAAGGCAGTGTTCAAACATACTTAGGACGACCATGGAAGATGTACTCGAGGACAGTGATAATGCAGAGCTCTATCAGTGACATCATCAATCCCGCAGGATGGTATGAGTGGAACGGTGACTTCGCTCTCAATACGCTCTATTATGCTGAGCATGCGAACACAGGTGCAGGAGCGAGCACCACAAATCGAGTGAATTGGAGGGGTTATAGGGTAATTACAGCTAATGAGGCACAGGCATTCACTGCCTCCTCTTTCATTGCCGGGGGCAACTGGTTGCCTTCTACTGGATTCCCTTACTCTCTTGGCCTCTAATATGCAGATGTGTAACTAACTATCATGCTAGATCACTCGTTGAACTGATGGATTCGGGATAATATTGTATGACTTTAATAAATTTGAATTTAGATGGTCATTTTGATCTATAATAAATTAATCTTTTACATGTGTCGCACCCTGAAATCGAGAATTCTCGTAAGCTATTGCGACGTTATGGTCATGAATAAATATATGAAAAAGCAGTCGTCACCAATCATTTAAGGAACTAGTCCTAAGGCCGATTAGAAACCTATTATTCACCTAAGGGAGCATGACACTAACCACCTAGGATTTTGATGTGATCCTAGATACGGGTTTGAAGAATGCAATTGATGTTCCTCTTGATTCGGTGACAAGAGCTCGAGTGAGGTGATTAAAGGACATTGATGCAAATCCAGAGGTTGCTTCAGTAGATATGGTTTGAGTTCCGGTGGGTCCGATTACGAGTGCGCGAGCCAAGAAGTTTAAGGAAGATCTTAATGGGCTGATTCGGTAAATATGCGCTCAAGAGAACTCAATGAAGCATGTTGAACCGAATTCACATGTGCCGTCAACGTGTGCAAACTTGATTCACGTTTTAGAAGATTCTATTTAGACAAATAATATTTTGTTATTTCATATATTTAGATATTTAGGTCAGATATGGTGAGATATTGCAAGATTTTTTAAAGAGATTTGTTACCTATTATTTAGGGGGTAATCTGCCAACAGAATCTTTGAATATCTTGTAATCGTAGCTTATTTAAAGGCATGGGTTGAGGCTGGACAGATGGAGAACAGATTTCTTTTTTATTCAATACATATTTTTTCATTCCTTTGAGTGAGGAATTTGCTTTTCTTGGTTCTCGAGATGACTCGTAGAACTTATCAAGGTTTCTTGTGGCGTTCGAAAGCAAGTTGACAAATTTGAAAACAAAAAATCCCTGGAAAGGGTCATTGTTGAAGTGTCCAAGGACACGATGTCCTACTTCCGATATTTGAAACATTCATGTTTTTGCGTCTCCGACTCTCGTAAACATAGCCTTAGGGCGTGTTGAGTTTCGAGCGATAGGAGAACGAAGTTTCATCCTAGCCTTTTGGCTGAAGGCTCAAGTGGCATCGAAATTCAAGAAGGTAGCAGAAGATGAATGACAGGTGGGCATCTGTGTGCATTGCAAGATCGGCTCCTAAGTCGTGCTACTCCTTGGGTGATCTTTCCCACTCATCTATCATCAGTTGAGTGAAACTTCAAGGACATTAGAATGGCTGTCGCGAGGAACCCATAGTGATTGAATGAAGAAAATTTTCTCAGACTTTGAAACTGCAGGGTTCTAGAGGGTAGCTAGTTGGACGGCACGACATGTTGAACTTGTCACTCGCAAGCGACATCGAGTAATTAGCTTATTTCCATTTTAAAGGTGGAGAAGAATTTAGACGATCTTTGATGTATTCCTGATAGAGTGGGAGGTCCTTCACTCGCATTATGTTGGTGTCACTCGATTCTACACCTCATCGCACATCAAATGATCTTTTGGTCAATTTCCCCAGAGCTATGGGTAATTTACATAAAGCATTCGATGGAGGTACCTGCTGATTCCACGATTGATGATGATTTCCCGGGGATGTATTTATCAATTTGTGGGCGATTGAGGCAGAATGTGAGCAAACAGGAGATGTAATCAACACAAGTCTCTCAACGATATAAAGGTGCATGTTTATAGCCATGATAGTGCTTCGAAGCAGGCATAGTCGAACAACGCACTCTGCCATGAAAAAAGAAGCGACCAAGCTTGCGAGGGACTCAACTAGGCCTAGAAGAGAGTCCACAAAGCGTGACAAGCAAATGACTCGATAGAGCGCTTCTTTGGAGAATTTCAAAAGGAAAAATTGAAAATTGTCCTAAATTTTTTTTTCTTTTTTTTCGCAAATGTTTTGTCACGAGTCTTCCCAAAACTAATGGACAAGCCTCGAAAGCGTTTGACGAGTTTAGGGCGTGAGTCAAGCGGCTTAAGAATGTGTAAAAGGATCTTGATCAACTATCTTGACACATGAGGGTGTCTCATTTTCTCATGACAAGTAATCAAGACGTTTTACATTGAGATGAATGGCAACTCACTAGAGGATTTCTCATGCATCATCATTATGAGTCATGTTTCATAAGTGCTCATTTTGTTCTTTTACCTTTTCTTTGCAGGTACAGTTGTCAAGGTTCGTCGTGTAAGAGTCTTACCGCACTTGATTTTAGAATAGATTGGGAAGCCTAAAGTGTCGGGAATGAATCCAGCTGTATCAATTACTCAAAAAAAATTGGATTGGTCATTCCGAGCACACTATATAAAGCTTCATGGTTATTTGAAGTGTGGGTTGCCAGTGTTGATAACTTGCTATCTTCACAGGCTTAAACCTTGGAGCTCAATTTAATCCAAACGCTTCCAAAGCGTAGTTGATCATTCTTGTCCATACATTAGGTGCCACAGAGACAGATCCTTGCAGACTATTCTTTGGATCTCTCATTAATAATGACATCCAGGATGACTCCGAATTTCATAAAGCGAGAATTGGCAAGTCCAGAATAATTTCAAAATGAAAGAAACGCTTTGGCGAGGTCTAGGAACCCGCAGACGATGGCATTATAAAGGTCTTGATTTCTCGGAAGGGCGGCCCTCACAGTTGAAGCAATGATGGTGGCCCCCCACGAGCATCATTGCGCATGAAGCTCCAGGATCACAGGCGAGGATTAGCTTCAAGATCTGAGGACTGGAAGTGTGTGGTATTGTATGACCATTATGATCTAGACCGCAAGCAATGGAGCAGAATAAGATCTTGAATCAGTACTCTATCGTGAACATCTCAGAGGTCTCGGGATGATCACATGTCCCGTGCATAAAGAGACGACTTGCAGATACACTGGCAACACGTGTACCAACATCAATGCTGGGAATCAAGCCATAACATCAGGATTATGGCAGAAATGAGTTTCAAACAAATAGTTTTATGGAACCCGTCAAAGTTGGTACCTATAGAATGACCCGTCGCAATACGGTCTAGAGTTGGGAAGGCATTATTAAGTGTCATCTCCAAGCAAGCAAATGCCCAAAACATGTGAACCAAACAAGAGAGTTTGTCAATGTCTGGAGTGCCACCAAGGGGTTCACTGCATGAATTTGTCTGATGTCATGAGCAATAGAGAGGCGAAACTCATGGGGAGGAACAACATGAAGGAACCTATGAGCCACATATAATCGAACCTCAGACGATGGGGCAGGTGCTTGCCAGGAAGATCATACGACCCGCATATCAGACTGATCGCAGGGAGGAATTTTGCAAGGCAGTCACGATGTTGCGGCCAACCATGGATTTGTGCAAGTTGTGTCAACTCAGCCTTAAGCGAATTGCACATCAAGTCTTAGCATTATGGCACTTCAAATCATAGAGAACTGTTGTGTCTTGTCCAGTCTCTCTTGGAGTAATGAGCATGCGAAGTGGATTGCTTGCTATAACAAGACGGAAATGATCATCACATGCGATGCAAGGAATCCAACTAATAGACTTGTCAATGATTGATGAAGGTGGCTCGAGATTGTACATCACATTTTCTCTCCATAATAGAGGAGGGGGGAGGGAGGTGGGGGTGGTAGGGAGATTCAAGACATTCGTAGGAGATCAGATGAAACCTCACCGTTTTATGCAGGGCCATAACATCATTCAACAGACCATTGACAAAGTCCAAGATTAGGTCCAGGGACCAGCTTAGAGTCCTTAAATAAGGCCCGACACGCAAGTAGAGGTCCCCAGCTTCAACGCTTGAAGAATTCATCATTTTTTCCTAGAAAATTAGAAAGGACAAAGTGAACCATCCAATCATACCAGTAGCAATTCAATCGTAAAGGAAGATATCAAGTGTTTGCAATACAAATAGCTAATCTAACTCCCTTCAAGATACTATCACACAATGGCTGAAGCTCCAATGTATATGATTCAAGCAAAGGTTTCCATGACGGGATATTCCCTCATAAATCATTGGAAAGAACTTGCATGTCAATCAATGAGGTCACTCTTTGCAACATTAGTGAGACGCGTTCGTGTGCAGCTCTGAATGCTTCATCAGCTTTTTACTCAAAGTCACTATCAACATCACACGAGTATCTTGACTCCCTATTTCCTTCGGAGTTGCTGTTGAATTGCTGTAAGACCAGTTTACCTTGTAACGCATAAAGCAATTAAGTCGAAAAGCAAGTTTACAATTTCACTTGCAATGTCTCAATGGAAAACTACTCTGAACAGCCACCAATTAACTGATGAGATCAACTATAATTGCAGATTGGGAAATAAAAGAAAATTCCTACACAGAGAGAGAGAGAGAGAGAGTGAGAAGAAATTATCATGAATATTCCTTGCTGAATGTATCATCCAAGTAGTTGAGCAGTCTGTCTCTGGCTAAGCTTTTATCAAGACTTTGATAGCGGAAAATTGTAAGATCCTCCTGGAAATTATGAAGTAACAGTTGCTCCATCTTCTTTGAATCAATAATCATACCCAAGGATTGATCAAGCACGGTTATGGCTCCATCGTGCTTAAGAAGGCTTTTATCCATTGTTTCCTGCATTAAGTGAATTGGAAATTCCAACATGAGGTAAGGAACCGTTTCTGCTTCATTATTAAAGTGATTGAACATCATTTTACCTTGGATCTTTGTACAACAGGAATGCAACGCTAAAAAAAAGATGAAATTTCACAGGCAGCCGCTTGAAGACTTTGGCAGGTTCTGAGATGTATGTTTTCCACCTTCTTGAGCAGCAAACACCCCTCACGCAATGTGCTCCACAGACCATCAAACAGTTGCTGTAGTATCATACACAGAAACGAGGGGGTCAGCTGAAGAAAATTTCTGAGGTGTTTCATTTCTTTGCTTAGATAAAAGGGAAACGGTGAAAAAAAAAGAAACTATATTAAAAATCTTTCTTCGCTTGCACATAAAAGGTTTGTTCAAAGAAATCGAAGGAGAAAACAAAACAGAATGATCATACACATACAGACTTTAGCATAATATAGACAATGTGATGAATGAAGGAGAGATTTATATTTGAGAACCTTCTGTCTCCACAAGCATTCTATAATTACTTGCTGATTTCGACCAACACCAGACACGGAAAAGGAGTCCCCATATGAACGCTCAAGAGATGAAATGCATCTGTGCAAGCATCCTAAATTTTGAGCTAAATTATAGAGAGCATCCTGTTGCTCTTTCTGCATGATTGCTAGGTGATGGAGGAAAGACCCTGAACGATCAACCTACAGGAGAGGGAGAAAAAAGAGGGTATGAAGGAGAAACATAATAGAACAATCATCCCACAGGTCAATCAAGTGATCAAGGCAATAATAATATGATCAATTGATTCATTATAGATTGAGCAGGTAAGATGTGACAAGTAGATTTTAAGCTTTAACTACCTGTTCAAGAGTGAAATCTTTGTGAAAATTCATAGAGACATGCTGTAGAAGATGGATAGCTGTGATGCTCTTGAAGTAGTGTTCATTAGCATTTTTCGAGTCAGAATCTGCCTCATTTGAAAGCCCTTGAGATTCATACCGGATGAAACATCGGGAGTTACATTTCTCCTGAGGAGCAAATGGGCTGGATTGTGACAGTTTGATACGAGTTGATCCTGTTAACGCACACCATTATAAACAAATTACTATGCTGTCCCACAGTAAACTTACGTCTAATATTAGAAACTAAGGGTCTTTTCTTAAGAAATGCTTTTCCATTCACAGGAATAGGAAAGGACTGAGTTCCAGGTTTCTACCTCAGTCATTGACCACATATGTCGAGCCAATCCACGGTTCTCCAGCAGCTTCAGAAGATCAGACAAGGCCCTCCTCTTCACTAGAGACTTGGGTTCATATTTCCAGATCTCACCACAATTACGGACAATCTCACCTGTATCTTCAAGAACCAGCATAAGTTCCTTCCATTCTTCTTGATAGACATTTACTGTCCGCCTGGATGAGCATTTCCTTAAAATGCTCTCTGCTTTTGCATAATTTTCAAAATTTCATGGCGTGAAATATATTAAAAATACTTAAAAAAAATTAGCAGAGATAAAAATGATGCAGAAAGTCTTGCCTTCAGTTGGCATGAAGGACAAAGGATTAAGAGTTTCGGGTGTCATTTGAGAGGGCAAGTTGGCAAGTTTCTTCATCCAATTCTTGTAACAGAGAAATCTGCATCACAAACAATAAAAAAGTTCAAAGTGAGAAAACATCCGTGAACCAAGGACCTTCACAGGTCAACACTCAGGCAATACAGCCAGACTGACTGCCACTCGTACAATAGACAAATTACTCTAGTCAGTGTCGAAATGAGACTTTATACGACATACATATCTTTTTTTAACCGATAAATAAATAATTTCATTAATGAAACACCAAGAAGGTGCATGTGATCATGTTCAGAAGATATCGGGAATATACAAAATGGATTGTGAACATGACCCAATAACATGCTCACAAATCAATATCCCCCACTCTACATAACTATCTTTGCCAAAAGTCTAAATCCCTTTCCATCTTTCTGTAAAAAAAAAATCTGAGGGGATTCGCTCCCTTCAAAGCCCTTCTATTCCTCTCCTTCCATATTTACAAGAATTTGTAGGCCCAATTCAGAACACAAATATGCGGGCATTCATTCTGCTCGATAGCCAGGTGGGCTATCATACTATATCTTGCTTGTTCCTCATGGTTGAGTGCAGTATCAATGTGTCACAGGAGTTTATGGCCCCGTAGAAGGCATTAATAGGAATGCCGTATGGAATGACCCTAGGGGAGTTAAAGAATCTCTAGAATTTACTTGGATAGTGGGAGGGGACACTTCAATACTGTCACGTGCCCAAGGGAAAGGTTGGGGACTAGACAAGATTCAGTCTGCATGAGGGAACTCAGGGATCTGGTAGACGAATTGTTGTTAGTGGATCTTTCATTGGTGCGCAGACTTTATCCCTGGACAAACAACAGGGAGATGACTTCTTTTTCCAAGATTGACCGGTTCCTGGTCTCCATGGAGTGGGAGTAGTGCTGGCCACGGTTCAGGAACCCGCCCTGAACCTTCCTTTGGATGCTTCAAGGACGGTTCCGGTTCAAAATCACGATTCTGTCCGGTTCGATTAGAATTAAATTTAATATATAATATATTATTAAAAATTCGATTAAAATTAAAAGTTAAATGTAAAATATTTAAATTAATTGATTTGATTTGTCTACATATCTTCTTAAAATTTAAAAGAATCAAAATCTAATTAGTTCTCTTATCTGATCAAGTATTTATAGAGTAAAAAATATAATTTATTTATTTTTAAAATTTAAAATTTGAATGCTAAATGAAAAAGAAGAAGAAGGGAAAAGTGTGGGCATGACAGCCTGGCGGGAGGGGGGGGGTGGGGGCTGTTGCTCTAACACATTGGGAAGGGAATTGCGGAGGAGGTCAGTGGCAGGTGACTTGCTTGGGAAGGGGTGCCGGTTTGTGGCGGAGGGGGGGCTCGGTTCCGTGGCGGTTTGGGCCAAGTTCCGGGCCCAAACCGGCCTGTGGCCACCACTGAGTGGGAGACACTTGTACCGAATTGGACTCAGCGGCTTCTATCAAAAGTCCTTTCAGATTACCATCTCATCCTCCTGCAGATGGGTGGAATGACATGGGGACCAACACCATTTAGATTTGAGAATTTTTGGCTGAAACAGGATGGCTTTCCTAGAATGATCAGTAATGGTGGTGGTCTTTTGAGGTGGAAGGAAAAGCTAGTTATCAACTTGCAACAAAATTAAAGATGTTGCAGCAGAATGCGAAGGGCCAGCAGAGGAGGAACGTATGAAAATATTGTGCGTAAAGAAAAAAATTCTTTAAAAACTGTTGCTTGTAAATTATTTTCATGTATATCGTCGAGAGATCGCATGTTGTGAAGAGATTGCATCTTCAAGATGCGATCTCTTTACTAAAAATCTCTTAACAAATATAAACCATATTTTTTGTCTTATTTTTTTTAGTAAAGAGATCGCATCTTCAATATGCGATCTCTTAACAAATATAAATAGTTTATATTTGTTAAGAAATTGCATTTTCAAGATGCGATTTTAGGTATAGATAAATTTCCATTTTTACATTCAACCTTCCTTTTTCTGTCAACTAAGTTTATACTTGTAAAGAGGTCGTATCTTCAACATGCGATCTCAGTACAAAAATGAGATAACAGGTTGAAGTTACGATCTCTTGACGGTATAAACGTAAATACTTTGGTCGGGACAGTTTTTAAAAAATTATTTCCCGACTGTACGGTATTTCCGTACATTTCTCGTCAGAAGAGAGATACGGTTAGCGACCCCAATGAAAAAGGAGTTGATGTTTGCCGAGCTTGATAGGTTGGATAAAAAGGAGGTTGAGAGTGGGCTTCGGAAGGAGGATCAGTGAGAAGGGCCTGCATTAGAGGGCAGATAGATGAGGTTTGCAGTTTCGAGGTGATTGCATGGCAACAAAGATAAAAGGAGCTTAGGCTAAAGGAAGGGGATAAGAATACGGCTTTTTCCATAGATCAGCTTGCATTCATCAGAGTTTTAATTACCTGAAGAGACTTTATACATACACATCAATATATATGGTTGCATGCACGATATATGCATGTATGTCACTTGCAGTTTCGTTGAGTCAAAAGAAGAGCACACAATACCTGCCATCACTGTTGGATTCTCTCAGAGGCTGTTCATTTTCATCAGGAAATACATATAACAACTGCGGAGCTTGCAAAAACTGCATATCTATCCCAAAAACTGCATATCTATCCCACTTTGGGCAGATTTCTGGTTGAGAACGAACTTCACAGGTTGCTGGAGCACATCCTATAAAAAGTACAAGCAAAAGTGCAGTGAACAAGAAAGGTGGGTAAAATATCGAAATTTATTTTCCTTTAAGGGACACACTCAATCCACCAAAATAACAACACACCAAATTCTTTCAAGACAAGCTAAAATTAATGAGACTTTCACGTGCTTAGCCAGCACAAACAAGAAAAGAGAGAGAGAGAGTCTTTCGTCCTCAAGGGAATTTACATTCATATACTTACACTATACTTTTGAATAAGCTTCCTCAGCCTCTGTCTCATCCTCTTTGAGTTCTCCATAGACAACAAATGCTCCCACTTATAGAGTTTCAGAAGTTCCCCAACTTCTTTCTCCGTAGTTTTTGTGCTCGTTTCCATGTACTCCATTATTCTGCAGTTGAAAAGGAACAATATACCAAGTAGCACCCAAAATATATAATTGACAAATAAATAGAAAACTTTCTTTTTTTTTCAAAACGAAACTGAAGAGAGGAGATTACATTGGCAAGAATTGCACATGGAGCCCAAATCAATGCCATCAGAAAACCATGCGCTTCCAAAATATAGTCTTCCCTAAAAAGATGAAATAAACCTGCAGGAACCACTATACCTTGAATAAATTCCAAGTTGCTGACCGATGCTAATCTGACCATGGAAGGCAAGAATTAGATGGAGCCATTTTCTAAATTCTCTGACGTTTGACATGTGAATGAACTCGTGCAAACTGCAAATTAGTCTGTAAAAAAGATTAATATTTCTAATCATGGCATAATTGAAAATCTGCAAAAGAAATTATAGACCAAGTACACACCTTTGTATTGTAGACTCGCTGTATGCAGAGACATCTGCAGAATGCCTATGAAGAACTGAATATAGTGGGAAGGAACCAAAGCTGCAGAAGGGAGAGAAAACAAGCTTATCGGGTACGCCACAAGAGATGTTCCTTCGCATTACTACTTTAAAGCTACATCTCACTCCAATATCCTAGCATATAATTAGCTTATGATAGTTGAGAGAGAACTTGAGCCAGATGTTACCTTAGCAGCATTTATCTCATACTGCTCCTGCAGCTCATCAAGCAGTGTCGGCATAGCCTGGAACTCTACCTCTTGCCGGGAAACCACCAATCCCATGATGTGATGATCTAATTGATCTATGAAGAAAAAAGAAAAAAAATGGTGACAATGTAGGCAGAGTGTGAGCAGCAATGCACCGATCAAACAAGGATTGATAGCAATATCTGTACCAGTTAGAAAAAATTTTGGGCAGCTTTCCTGAACCATGAAAACCTTGTTTAGCAAATATTGCAATCCTGAAAGCACCTTCGCAAGAAGAATAAGAACATAAGCCTTTTTTTTTAACATAAGCCTTTTTTGAGTAAAGAAAAGTAAACCATCCGCTTCCTAGATTTGGAACTTGAAACCAACTGCTAACCCTAACAGTGAATGTGCAGGTATATGTCTTACCTTAGCTAGGGGAGTACTAACAGGAATGGCCAACAGCATTTTCACAATATCCAAAACCATTTGAAGGCCAGGGTGTTCTTTGTCATTCAAAAGAGAGAGAATCCTTTGCTCCAGAGCACTAAGGAATTTAACCATATGTACCATGAGGGGCATTGGGATCCTGTACCAAGATCAATTAACAAATTAAAATCGCACAGTACTGAAATATACTTTTCAACCTTAGGAGCTGATGACAGGAAAACCTTATAGAAGTTATAACGATTACGTGATGGAACAAGTTTCCTCTCATGCTCCAAACAAAGGTGGAGCAAATGCTCGAGCATAAGAGATGCATGGAGAACTGCAGACTTGAGACAGCAGCAATCTGGAAAGGACACATGTCAAGGATGCATCTCTGCTACACAAAGTCCACATACACCAAAACATATAGAAGACTTAGTTTGTGATATTTACCATTGATCATTCTTGTTCCCAATCTATAAGACGCAGTAAAGGATTGCAAAATTTCATCATCAGAAATCTGACATGTCCCAGGCAGGGGAAAGCTCCAACATATAAGGAGACTCTTGGGAGACAATATTAAGGAACACATAATGCATAGTTAAAAAAAAAATTGCCAAAAGAAAACTTACTGGAAAAACAAGATTGCTTGACCCAAACAGTGGGTTCTGGATTTTCACCATGTCATTGAGGATGGATTCCTGCATGACATTCCATGTTTCTTCTGAATTCTAACTCTCACCAGCTGCTTTATCCTGGATAGTAACAAGATGTTTCAATGTTCACACTCAAACAATAGTAGATGCCAAAT
>JAOYND010000006.1:4727496-4744407 GCA_025802135.1 Lagerstroemia fauriei | reverse complement strand
AAAATATTTGAATACCCCTTTAAATTAGTGCTATTTTTTAAAATTGATATAAACTGGTGCTAGTTATGAAAATATCCATTCATTTAGTGCTATATAAATTTTCACCTCAATCAAATATACCCTAAACCCATGCATACTCCTAACTAACGAGAAGCCTCGTCCCTGGAAATCCTCCATTCCATTAAGAACCACCGCAGTGAATCAGTCCATCCAGGTCAGAATGAATGACAATTCATTACCAAACGTTTAATCATTCAAGCCTTCATAGAGAGCATGTGCTTATACATATTGCTCGTTTCTTTATGCTGTGAAGCAATTCTGACAGTTTCAACACGGCCTATGTCAATCGATATCATGGACTGTTAATTATAAAAAAAGAAAAAAGACAAGAAAAAGAAAATAAAACGGAACACATGGTTTTGCTGAACAGCAGAAAAGATAACAGGGGCTAACAAAACAAGATGGTATAAATGACATGTTTCTTTGGAATCAACCTACAACAAGCTATCCAGCTGAGCTTGTAGATCTGGTATGGAGACCATCTTAATGATGCTCTGCCTCTCCTCAAGGGAGTACTCGGCATCTAGCAAGGCCTGAACTTGCACATGGGCTTCTACAATATTCGTCCTGTATTGAACAAGGTAAATAAATTTCCAAACTGAGTAAGAACAGAAAATCCCATGAAGAGTAGAAACATACGGGTCAAATTAGGAATTGAGTATATTGAACCGAGACTTGAAAACCAAGTGTATAGACAGGGTTATCAAAACGAACCTTCAGGTTCCTTTCTAGTCCCTTTTATAATGTTATTTAGAATTAAGGGACCGTAAAATTGTTTCCTTCAGGTCAGGTCAATTCAGTGGATAGAATCACCATTGGCTGAGCACAGATAATTTATATATAGTTTTGTCTCCATGCCCAACCACAATATGGCCACTTCATACTCCTAAAGATCATGGGCAGAACAAACTCGAAACTACAAATTTTTTGTCACAAAGTAATCTGAGCTGCCAATCTTGACTTACTTGATTGGTTTAAACAGTACTATCCGTGTAGAAGGGTTATTAAGATAAAGCTTCATCTTGGCCATCACCATAGGCAGCTCTTGCTGGATAGCATTGGCTACCTGTTTTAGGAATATCGTTAGGCTTCAGCATCTTAATATTCTCACGAGGTTCACCTCAGAGCAAAACAAGATGAAGTCTCCCAACAGATCTTGCAGGTGTTTCTAAGCAAACAATCTTCACAATATGATAACACAAATTTGTATGACCACAACATCTTTTTAAGGATATCCCAAGACCATTTGAAAGGATTAATTTCTTATTAAGTGCTGGCGGGAGATCATCCTGCTGTAGTTTCTGTAAGTTAAAACGAGGACTTTTAACAATGCCCTCTCAATCAGCCATCTCAACTATAAGCATGCCACAGTAAAGAGGTCAGGCAGACCGCAAAAAAGTGAACAACTAGCTTATTAAAGCTGAAAAGGGCCCCACCATTGTGCATCGATAACTATAATGAGTGGTCGGTGGTTTCTCTGTTTCAGCAAATGCATAAGATCATGGATGTTTTGGCAAATTTGTTATTCTTGGAATTTGTGTTTCATGGAATCTCAAAAGCTAGAGCTATGTTCTATCAGCCAAATTTCCCCTTCACCAGTTAGAGTAATTGGGTAAATTCCTTAATTCTATGCAGTAAAAGCAAAAACTAATGGAGCATGTCAATGTAAGCAAAGGGAACACTTTCTATAAGCAATTGGCTCCAAGTAATTCATAATCAAGAAGACATGTGCAGTGCAATAAGCTCCTGTTATTTAATTAAGATTCCTACTCCTACATTTATGAAACACAGGAAGTGTTTGGAAACTGCTCCGCTCAAGCATCATGACAAACAAATAGAAAAGCACTGGACTAGTTTGTTCAGATACCTTGCAAACAAGTTCTGCCACCTTGTCTGGAGTAGCAAAAGCTTGCTCCTTGAGTGGCCTTGCCATGACAGACTGCAGCTGTTGGCTTTGACCACCTGAGGATAGAGCAACCTTCACAGCAGTAACCTACAAAAGCAATGTTAAGAAGTCAATGCTGTTAACTATCATAGTACTTCAAAGTACATCAGAATTTTGGAGACTAATTAAGCGATTCAAGAAAAATTAATTCCTTAACGAGAAAGTGAAAGATGAAAACCTTGGTGACAAATGAAAGCATGGGGTCAACAACTAGTTTAGTGACAGCCATAATGAACTCCTCACAAGTGGCCTTTAGGCTTTTCTCCAGTTCCTGTAGATATGAATTACCATTTGCATAGGTACTCAATACAGAAAAAAAGGTAGCATAGGTGGGGAAGTTTCAATAATGCTAAGGAATATATTAGTAGCTGTTTGACAAAACTGCTTCTTCATAAAACAAACTTCTTAATATTGCACGCTTACCGCTTTCTCATAAACCAAACTTCTCAATACTACATGCTTATGGACGTTAGGATCTTTGTCAAAACACTAATTCGTGTTTGAGATTTGACAATGTTACCAAATTCTTCCTCAGATAGGAACCCAGTAGCATGGACAATATAACCCGTTAGAATGCAAAGGAGCTCCTCTAAGCACTTTCTGCACTTTTCAGGTAATAATTTCTAATACAGTATACATGAAGAAAAAACATACCTTCTTGGCATCTATTTGACTTTCCAAAACCCTGGGTGATAAGGTCCTTGCCAATGAAGTTGATCGTGACCAGTCAAAGAGTGAGGCTTGACCTCTAAGAATTCGTCTTAGATGTTCCTACACATAAAATCTCAATTAGGATTTTGAGAAAACGTATAATAGTGACAATAGAAATTAACATTTTCTTTTAAAAAATTCAAGCATCATACAAATTCTTCCGTAAAAAAACAAAAATCTTAAAGAGGCAAATTAAGTCAAGGAAAAGCATAATTATGATCTTCTCTTCATATGCATGTAATGCCCATAAACTACAATACCAGTTATGGAAACTGGGAGCCTGATGACAAACAATAACTAATTTTGCTCATCAAATGTAAACCAGAATGGACTATCTTACAGCATTCATATCGAGAGATGCCATTTTCATTTCACATCATCTATACTAATGTCGGGATAGATAAAAGGAAGAGGATCCTGCAAAGCAGATACAATGAAATCTCCTAGAGGAAAAATCATTCACTAAAAATATAAATGGCAAAATTATTTGCAGATTCCCCCTGTTATTTACCTTCAGATGTTGAAGCTCAGGTTAAATAAGCTTTCTTTCCTCCAGCCCATTATTCAAAATGAAAAATAAAATTAGCGATATCATTCCATACTTCATAATAAGCAAATAGAACTATTGGGGGTCTTTGTGATATAGAATCTTTTTTTAAATTACTATTCAAATAATAGAAGCTTTGAATTGGGAAGACGACCCTCATTTTACTACATTTGCTGCAAGATATTTGAGCACAGGTTGCATAAGATTCCATTGATCAATTCATGACACACAAGAATTTGATATTATTTCATTATTATCATAAATAACAAATAGAACCATCAGGGGCTTTCTCTTTGGCATATGGAAGCACTAAAAGTGAAAAACAAACTAGAAAAGTGCATTACTCTTGATGTTACTAACCAGTACATGCGAAAAATCTAGCTCCTTGTGAGTCACCGAAAACTCTATATCAAATGGTGCAATCTGAAGTAAGAAATTTCAGAGTTATGCCTCAATGAAGTTAGTGAATAATGAAATAGCATCTAATGAGAGGAGAAAAGGGACAGAACCTGCTCCCTCAAAATTAGCAAGTGTTTTATAAGGAAGAGCTGCCCGTCCATCAGGGATGATCTTTTGGCTATCTGTTTGCTTGCTTTCTACATCATAGAGAGGAAACAATTCCTTAGAAAATTAACATAATGATAGGAAAAAAATCATTACTAACAATTAGGATTCTTATGGTTTCTGCTATTATTAAAAGCCATGTTCTGCCTATCTGTTGTACAAAAATGTCATTTAGCTTACCTGGATAGATCCAGAGCACACCTCCACAGCTTCCTGTATAGACAAAAAGATGTTCAAGAAAATTACCCAGACTAAATCCATGTAAAAATTTCATGAAATATAATCCTAGGGCCTGTACCTGTGCTAAACCAGTGAAAACGGCAGATTCTAGGCATTGATACAACTTTGAAAGGCATGATATAGTTTTCTCCAATGGGGGGTACCAAGCTTTATACACATCTGTATTTTCCTCAGCCTGAAAATCGATGTGCAAATAGGAAGGATAAGACAATACTGAAACATATTGGCTCATTTTTAACCAAAAATAAGATCTTAATAAATTAACACACAGCAATTCATACATGGTTTAATGTTATATCAGAATTCATATGACATTATATAGGAACTAAGGAAAAAAGACGAGGAGAAATTCCAAAATTGTAAGATCGAAGTTAGTGAAATTTTTTCACAAAAGATCTAGTTTTACCTATATTCCATATGGCTGGTGCAAACAGCCTCATCAAGTTATTGGGAATATGAGCTTTGAATAAAAACAACATTAAAAGTAAGCTAATAATGCCAAAGATCAGGGAAGATTCATACAGAAGTAGCTTCAGATTTGATCTCAGCTGATTGCTCCAGCTTTGCAGGATAATCCAGGTCCTCGTTGAGAGGAATATAGTTTGCTATCTAGAGATAAGAAAAGTAAAATTCTTTAGAGGATGAATGAACTTCTGCTATTGTACTCTTTTCTATAGCATCATTAATGAGAAATACCAGACATGATACTAATTAATTTCCCAAAAGCACATACCAGATGGAATAAACAATTGCACCAAAAGATTAATGAGATAAAGAACATATATGCCGCTTCACAATTATTACATCATTATTTGAAATTGTAGGGTAGATTCAATATCTATCATTCTCCAACCAGTATATTTAAGAAAACCACTCATAAGAAGATAACTGACCTAAACTCAAATAAAAAGGAAGATCTCATACGGAACACACACTGAGGAAAAAAACATAAGACTAGCCACAAAATATGGACGGAAATCATAAGAAGTCCTAGCACAAGAAATGATATGAATCTCAAGCCAATAATTGTGATACCTCATCACGGATATGTGTTCGAGCACGGAAAGTCAACCGCTCATGAACATCTGCTAAAATTCTATGTAATGTAGGAAGCAGCCCAGCCAATGTTTCACCCCGTCTACTGATCTGCTCCCCCAAGACTTCAACTCTCAGAATATCAACCAATTCACATAGAAGATCAATATTGGTTTCATGAATAAGCTTCGGGCGCAGTGTATCATAGAGATAAGTTGACCTGCAAAATCCAAGAATTGTTTTAAACATCTGCAGGATTGCACATACAAACAGGATCATCCGCAAAATAAAAAATGGCATATGCAACATTGTAAGCAGGTGTCTCTATAGGAGTGACATACTTTTAACCACCTAAACTATTTGGGGCAGGAAATACTTATCCCTTGAAATAACTTTTTGGGACATTTACACTCACACAAGGTCTAGAGAAAATATATGCCTTTTTATTAATGTTCTAACCAAATTGATGAATACGGAATAGACGGCACCATGGCTTGAAAATATTTTTTTTAAAAAAGCGAATTTTAAAGAAAAGAAAAAGAGATGTTCGGATTGACACCACAACTCCATCCTCTCTTGGGAGGTGGTGACAAGCATTGAGCCACTGACACCTGGAGGTATGAGAGATGGACACACGAAGAGAGAGAAATACAACGGAAGACAGAAGACTTTGGTTGATGGAAGTTCAACCCCAGCCAGTACTGCCCGGACGGGTCACTATTGGCATGAGGAGATCTCGAAGAGAAATGCCACAGCAAGATAGAGAGACACGAAAGGGAGGAGAGAGATCCTGGGGCATGCAAGGGAGTCAAGAAAGCAGGCAGTAATATTTTAAGACATACTACTACCTGAAGGATGACAAGACATACTTCTCCATCAAACAGTCTAGTCACAGAAAAATGAACTTAATATACAGGGAGAGTTTCTTTAGATGGCCACCAAAGGAAGAATTTGTCTGAGAAAAAGCCTGTATTAAATATGAAAAGAGAGATAAATGCCATCTAACAGCCTGAAAAACTTACAAAGGATCAATCAACGGTGCCAAACTAGAAACATCCTGTACTGAAGATGGGAAAAAGTGCTCAAATAGTTGATGTTCAAGCTGGCACACCTGCATTTGACAATGGGTGGGTCAAAATCTGTTTACTCTGGTGTAAAGGTCAGATTTCACGTTGATAACAACACATCCTGGTTGGGAGAGGGGGAATTGTAAGACATTATATCAATTTTTTTATTACAGTGATTGAAAAAACTCCTTTTCTCTAATTATTAACACCTTATAGCTTCCTAAATCCATATCAAATATATATAAAATAATGATCGAGCACATAATGGTTTATTAATATTGCCAAGTGGAACTAACGTAGTATATCATCAAGCCTAGGGAAAAAAATTATTCGAGGCCATGATTTTGAGGTACATCATTGCTAGTTTAGAACCATATCATTGTACAGCTGATCAATGAAAAGTATAAGGACCACCCCTGATTTTCACAAGTACAAAATACTGAATAGGTGCAGGCTATCTGCTTCGACAAGGAATTCCTCACAATAAATATTTAACAATTTAATAGTAGCAAAGCGTGAGGAGAAGTTACGTATTGAAAATAATAAGAAATTTCTTTTATAAATCTGCCTTCACATCATCTATTGTAATATAGGAACAAGATTCTTGAACAAAGCACATCAACTCATACCGGGGTGTTATACCAACATCCATCCAAAAAGTGATGGGTAGATATCAACTGAATTCTTGCCAAAAAGAAGAAAGAAAGAAAGGAAAAAAGAAAGAAAGGAAGAAAGAAAGAAAGAGAGAAGAGAAGAGAAGAGAAGAGAAAAGGATAACAATTGAAATAAACCTGGAAAATCCACGAGTCTTCCTTGATCAACAACAATATTCAAGAACCAAACCTACTATTATTGACAAGACATTGGACAAGTGGAAGTACCTGTACAAGATATGCACATCCGGATCTAGTTAACGACGGGAGAGCCTCTTTTTTTGCAAACTCAGATATGCGTTGATGCACAATCCCTCTTACCTAAATAATACAACAGCATTCATGTGAAACCAAAGCCAGTAAATAAGCTACAAAATAAAATTTAGCCAGCCCAAGCCATCATCGCACCAAGGAAAGCCGCTGCTCGCAGTATATTCTGTGGCATTCAGAAAGGATTTGGGCATACTCCTTTCTTGAAGATCTATTTTCAATTTCCTCAAGAACAGGCTTCAGCTGCAAAATTACTTTGAAATGTCAGTGGACGGACCAGAACATGAGAAGTTCTGCTGTGCCTGTTTCATTATTGCTGCTACCTCTGTTGCAGCTGCCTTAAAACGGACATATATGACAGATGTCTCCACACCCTCTGCAATAGCGATTTTCCCACTAGCATTGGCTCGGATAGTTGCATGGATCTGGTGAAACAAAGCAAGACGGAGGAAAAAGGAATCGTTTCTTAAGGAGATAAAACTAATATTATCCATATACAAATTAAGAAAGTACCCAACTTGCCTGAGCAGAAGCATTTTTAAGAACAGTCAGGATATGTGAACGGATCATGCCAAGGGCTCTAGACTGTTGATTCATGCAATGAACAATTAAATTATTAAAATGAGACAACAGCAAACGTCCCAATACAGAGTAGCAGATGAAACTAAAATTGTAAGTTTTACCCAACTAACCCATCAACTTAAACCTCCTAGAGAAGATCCTTTTTCCATACCTGTAGTTGACGAAATTTAACCAAATATACACCAGATTCCGCATATTGAGGATTACTTTCAACATACCTGGCAAAAACATATAAGAAACTTAAACATCAAAGAAAACAACAAAAAAATTCACGTAGAATTATATTCCAAATCCACCAACCAAACAAAATAATTACACAATCATGTAACCTAAAAGAAACTACAGAGACAGTTCAAGAAATCACTGACTCACGATATGCACTCTTCAAGCCTTTCAAGAAGTGGAAGAAAGTTTTCATTTCCAATGTTCATGCTTGGAGAATGAAAATTGCTGGCAATCTGCACGTAAAAATGAAAACAGTTAATGTATCCATCTATAGCAAAATGTGGATTGGAATACCACTTGCATAATTAACATATGTTATTTCATCTACTGTCACTTATATAAAGTCAGAAGTAGTTAGCATACAAGAACAATTTATTGCCATATGCAGTAGAAGCTACATCAACAATGCAAGCCATATTGCACTATAAGTTGCAACTAATATATTTGGGAGCTCAGAAAGCTTCAAGCACATGTCAAAGTGGTGCAAGCACTGGATTTTAAGGATATTTGCTGACACTGCAGCATATTTTGGATACGTCCTATTTAGTCCAATAAGAAAGATAGTATCAAACCTTACATTCTCCAATTCATCAAAATAGTTGAGCTTGCTTCGAAGAGCTTCTGCAAACTCTATCAATCTTTGCTTCTCTATTAACTGCAGCAGGATCAAACAAAGATTTAAGCAAACTAACTTAATCAAAGAACAACTAATTTTCAGGGTTCATATCAATGTTGAATGTCACGATGCCTGATTAAGCATATGCAAGTATACTTGATAAACCTCAAATCCAATACCCAAAATCAATACTGACATCAGAAAAAGCCGGCCTGAATCTAAAATTCCATGAAGAGAAGTTGAGATGCAGAATAAACTATGTTAGAGCAATCATTTGAGTGCTTTTACATGTTGAAGTTAGTACATGACTCATTGATGATATGCTAGACTAGTCAGCCATCTATACAACAATACCATGCGATCACAAGCATCATGAAGCGTTTTAGTTTTTGTGGCTACTGCTTGATGCTGCAACTGCAGTTCATTGAATAAGTCCAGGGTATCATCCACCTGCAAAGAATAGTGCATAGTAGAATCAAAATTAAAACAATAGCTTTATGAGAAATATGTCAGTGTAATGAGCACAGTGGAAAGTAAACATGACAAGAAAAAATGCATTAAGTTGTAGATAGCCAAAAAATGGATAACCTGCTGAAGAATGCCATCGCATGTTTGTATATGCTCAGTCAATGTAATAACATATTGTTGATATTTCTCCTCTGTCTAAGAATAGAGCAATCAGATTTCATTAGAAAGCGCATGAATGTTGCAATTGAGTTGCACCTTCTTGGTGCCGTTTGATCATAGGCAGAATTTCAGAACTAACCTCAGATTTCATGGCTGATTCAAGATCTGTAAACCACTTGTAGAACTGCATAACAGGGAGTACACAGATAGTAAATATGATCAGTTCAGTTAATATTTGCACTACCATCAGCTCTGTAACATACTGGAAAGATGGTGAAAGGCAATCCAATTTATAGCTACAGGAGGAGCCAGTGTTTTGTTTGATTTCCGACTGATAGCAAGAATTGAACAACAAGCCAGAGACTCACTTGATTTGTGTTGACTAATGCTGCATCAACAGATTCGGCATCTCCCAAGTTGTTATCTTTTGCTGATGCAGCCAAACCATTTTCCAGGCCTGTGACATTTTCCTGCATCTGTTTGCTCATTCAAGTCAAACTCAAGGTTGAACCAGAAAAGAACTTCCTCTTGTCGGGTAATGAAGCCATACCAGCAGAACATTACAGTATCCTGAAGTTACCCAAAAAAAGAGAAAAAGAAAAGAGAAGAAACTACACACCAAATTGGCTGGGAATGGTCTCTCAGAAAAAGCATGGGAAAGAGATACGATTGCCGCTTGTTGTTGCTCAGACAATGGGGCATTCTGCACAGCGCAGGGAAAGTCAAATTGGGATTCGCACTAAGCTAAGAGAAATCGTCATCAAGAAAGTAAAACACTCTTCCGCAGATCAGATCCGGCATAAAATGAGTATGCGTTTTCTGGGTGATCGTTATCGCCAGTGACACCATAAAAGCAACAAACAGATTCGACGATTCGCTTAAATAGTACAATGGATCCTGTGCCTACGGACTATACATTACGGGTGGGGATTAAAGCCCACAGCGAAACATGAAGCTCAATTTGGATCTACATTTATGTCAGATCAAGAAAGTAAAGGAGAAACGAGATGAGCTGGAGGTCTCTGTACAGAGACGAAAGCTGAGATGGAGAACCTGTTCCCAAGTTGAAGCGAAGTTGTAACCCTTGGAGATGGCGCCGGATCTGGGGAGAGGCGGTGGTGGACTGGCTTTCGCGGCCATGGGTAAAAAGGAGATTGTCAAGATAGAATCCAATCAATTTAGCTGCATAAGCTCTCTCTATGTGTGCGTCTCTCTCTCGCGCGCGCGATGTTGGAGAGAACAAATAATGGAACCTGCTCCAGTTTCAGCTTCTGCAAGTGGTGTCCATCTCCAAGTTCAAAAATAATTTAACTATAAGGAGCTCATACAGTAGTACGAGAACGCAACAATAGTTGAATTCAACAATGAAGTTCCAGAAATCCTGAGATCCATCCAGGCAAGAAGCGAGGACAAGGTCAGAGGACATCACAGGGCGATCAGAGAAGCAGATCAAAAGCCAGAGAGAAAGAACTCACCGTGTGAACTGCGAAACGGTTTTATACACTTCTCCAGGGAAGGAAGATATCCTCCATTCCTCCTCATTCGAAAGCCCTGGGTTCCGCACGGTGTGTACAAAGAAGGAACCCGTGTAATTTCCTGTGCGGATCGGCTGATTGAGGCCGCAATGACGAAAATACCCCTAATAAGGCAAAATTTTATAGTAAATAGACCATCCTGTCCCTATTATATACGTGTACATCAATCAACTTCATCCTTTTTAAATTTTGTACATAAATAACATTTTGTTGAACATCAATTAGATCATCCTGAATATCAATTAGGTCTTCTAAACATTCATTTGATCCCATGAAACATCCATTTGGCCATCCTAAATATCAATTAGATTCTTTTAGTATCAATGTTATCCTAACATTTTTTTAACATTAATTTGGTCATTTTGTACATCAAATTGTGTCCTGCCATTCATAAGTCTGACCAATTTTAATAGAAAATTTATTGAACATCACTTAAGTCATTTTATCTGCATTTTGCTTCATTTAAATAATTAGTCCATCATTCTTTAAAAAATCGATGAACATCAATTTCGTCCTCCCTCTCACCTCTTCCTTTCCCTTTGTCTCTCCATCCTCCCTCTCACATCCCCAGCTGCTTTGATCTGAAGTCTAATTAGGCTTGATCTTAAGCTCTTACTTGGCCTTCTTTCTTTTATTTCTTCCAACAGTTACATTCCCCTTTCTATATTTGCAACTCAGTTATAAAACTTCTATTACTTTATAGAATAAGGCTGATTCTCAAGACCAACATTATCTCAAAATAGCAAAGCACTAGGACAGCCTCCTCACCCATGACTATTTCTTCCGTTGCCTCCAAGTAGACCTTCATCTCAGGTTGTGAAGTACTCATCGAAATCTAAGTCCAGTTATTTTCTAAACAACTGTGTGAAAATAGATTATCCAATCCTCTATGCAAGTGGGATTCTTCTATGCTTCTTTACTTTTTTTGATCAAATCCTCATTGTCCAAAAGTATGCTACTACCTAGTTCAACCTTATGATTCTTAGCACCCTCCTTGACCAGAAGTTCTCCAAAGAATAGGTCCTTTTCGAGACTCACTTTCACCATGTAGAGCCTAATCGAGCCTTGAGGCTCGACTGATGCCTTCCCCACCATGTGCCACTATCTAAAGCTCCCCAAAGTTTTCTAAAGTGTGCTATTATCTAAAGTGATTGTGACTACATCACCTTCCTATTCGAGGTAATTTATGAGGCCGGTACCGAAACTCTAGAATCTGTCCTGTATAACATCCCTCAATTGAAGGAGATTTCAATCATTAGGTAGCTCGGTCCACTTTATATCCTCCCAAGCACTAGCTTCACATTCCTCTTGGACACTTCCTTGTTCACATTCATTATCTTCTCCTCCACCACAACTTTATTTTCAACCTTCTTCTCCTTAATATTCTCTTTAGCGGTACTATTCAAAACTTGATTTCCTTTGTCTTCAATCTTTTTCTCCTCTTTCCATAAATGATGCTTTTACGCTCTCAACAATCTTTAAAACCATTAGATTGCTTGGATCCATCTTCAAAATGTTCCTAAGGGCCAAACTAAGCCTACTCAAGCCCCTGTAACACTTGGCCCTCTTTAGGGGACTTTTCGGGGTACTCATGCATTACTTCGAGAGCTAAATTGCACTCATTAATTGCTCGAGGATGCTCGCTCATGCCCATTTGTATATAGCAAGCAACCATATTGCTCTGGAGATACGATCTCTCAGGGGGGAGGGAAAGTGAGGGAGAGAGAGAAAGAGGGAAGAAAGGGGGAGAGATAGTAAGTGAGTGATGGGGTGAGAGAGAGAGAGAGATATCTGGGAATAATGGGGGAAGAGAGAGAGATATAAGAACGATGGGAAAAGATGTGAGAATAATATGTGTTTATGTGCATTAGGAGGAGAGAGAGGAAGTGATGGGGGAAGGTGGAACGAAGATAAGTGGGAATAATATGTGTGCATGTGTATTAAGGGGAGAGAGGGAGAGGTAGGGGGAGAGAGAGAATGAATAATGAGTAAGGAGGGAGAAGAAGAGGAGATGAAATTAAAAAAAAGTAAATTTTTTACTTTCAGGGATTAATTTAAAGGGAACTTATTTATCGTTTTAATGCCGTTATTATTCCATTAATACATAGACAAAATTGATGTACACAAGGACTGAATTGATGTTGAGGATGGATGAATTGATGTTCAAAAGACCTAATTGATGTTCAAAGGAGTTAACTGATATTCAAAAAATAAATTGATGATCATGGGACCTAATTGGTATTAACAAGACCTAATTGATGTTCAACAAGACAATATTGATGTACAAAATTAGAGATATGAACTTGATATGCAATGCATCTCTCGGGATGGGATCATCTATTTTCTCCAAATTGTATCTTTTTATGATACGTGTGTGGTGATGATTTCATATATTGCCGACCTTTGTCCAATTACTAATCACTAGCAACCGACGTGTTTTCTGCATGGAACATGTCAAATCCAACTAGAAAAAATAAGAGTGTTCATATGTGTACTTTAAACTAATTGACCGGAATATACATTAGTAAACTATTTCATAAAAAATAATACATATAATTTGGTCTTTCTATAATAGTAATGACAAGTCTCAAATATAATTATAAAAAAATGCATCATATTATCATACACGAACAATCAACATGATAACCAAAAAATATGACCAAAATAATAGAACTCAGAGTACATCTTGGTAACAAAGTTATGGCAACTATCACAAATGGCCTCATTAAGAAACTTCATTATAATTTTGTGTGACAAATGCGCTGGCGATATTGTTTTCATCATTTCCACTTTTCCACTTTTTCATTTTTGATATTTTGTTGATCGCACGACGCTAAATGCTTTGTCCTCATGGTGATCTATGAAGCAAGAATCGACTAGTTACTCTTATCCTAGTTGGTCCAAGGTACTAGGTGATGAGGCACCCTTTGCATCTTTCTCGGATCAGCCAACGATACTAACAAATGCCACAAGTATGTATCTCATTACATACATTGGTACTCAGTGCCTTATCGTCAATTACTATTTTTTTCTTTCGTTCTTCTTCATTTTCTTTTTCATTTCACTACATTTCTTGTTTTCTTACTTTACTTCCTCACTTTGCCTTTCGCCTCTCGATTTTCACTCTTGCTCCACAGGGAACGGTCGCATTGTCTGATTGGGAGACTTTTGATCAGTTAGATTTCGCTTACCTCTTATGGAAGACTCGTATCGCGTAAAATTCATGTGTCAAATAGCTCTTTAGAGTTATTTCTGAGTCACGGTGTAAGGGATGAACCAATTTTCATTTCCTTCTTAGAATTCGAGACATCTCCTCCAGCATTTTGCTTGGAGATCACATCATAGGAGTGGTCGTTACCCCAGTAAATGAGTTTTATTCTTTATGCAGTGGAGGAGTATTGGTTGTCCCTTTTTTTGACTTTTTTGGTTATTTTTATTTTCTTTCTTCATTTTTTTTGGTGGAACCTTACCTCTTTGTCGGTCGTCATGGTGTTGACCTTGAGTTCCCTTAGACCATCATTTCCCACTTTCACTCCACTTATTGTGGCACACCTACAACTAACACAAGAATTTCATTTATTAATATCATTAACAAAACTTGAGTGAATTATTAAGAAAGTAAAGAGGAGGCATATGAGGCAAATGAAAAATGGATCTCTGGTGCCGGTGAAGATTTGCCCCAATTCATCGAGTTCGTTTCTTTGTGGATCCCCCATTTTCTGAATTAGGAGTTCATTACTATCCAAATCGGGGGGAGTCATCGGTCGTACTAGTAAAACACTTCCTTATTGATATCGGCCATTAAGATCTTAGAATGGGTTTGCCTTGAGGGTCGAGGCCAACATGATGCTTCTCGTAGGGTCTCATTGTCGGACAATCACTTGTGAAGAATAACTTCTTTGCTGAAGGCATGGACCAAATGCTTTAGATATGTTTGCCATTGGTAAAGTGCACTAGGTCACCTCAATGAAATTGAGTCGCACACAACGTCATTTAATTTAGTCCATCTCTAACTTAACAACAACTCTAAAGAAGAAGATTTCTGTTTCAGCAAGGAGCATAGGTTTGGTGTCATATTCCAAGAAGCAAATCGTTGCCCCAGTTGGTATGCAAATCGAGGCACGATGCATTAGAAGCCTAGATGGAAATGCTTTGCACCAATCCTCAAGCGTGGCAACTACATCCGATAAGTCTTTTCAAAATTTTCCTTTATTTCTTTCATTATTTTTCCTCTCTTTTTTTGGTCTTTCTGCTTTCTTTTTCTTCTTTTCATTTTTCTTACTTTTTTCTGGATGCACCAACATCATCATTATTATGAAGAAAAACTGTGATGCATGATCTCGCTCTGTTCATTTGCCTTGGACGAAGAGGATTTTGTTTCCTGGACATATTCCTCATGGGATAAAGACACCGGGAGTCCTATAAGTGTGTCGATTCTTGCAAGTGAGTCTTAATGTTTCAAAGTGTTAAATCAAGTCCTATATGTTGTTCGCGTTACAACATCGAGTCCTTTTGCTGATGTGGCGCTGATGTGGCGTTGACGTGGCACTGATACACGTCAGCTTAAAGTGATGAAAAGGACTCAATGTTGTAACACGGACAACATATAGGACTTGATTTAACACTTTGAAACATTTAGGACTCACTTGCAAGAATCGACAAATATATAGGACTCTCGGTGTCATTATCTCTATTCCTCATGTTTCGTTTATATGCTAGCTTATTTGGCTTGATTAGCTACCGACGAAGGATCGGCTGCTTCGATGGAATGTCTAGATTTCATCGAGTTTTTGCGAATTTTGCAGGGATCAGGCATAATCACGAGATCATTTGTTTTTCTCTTTTTGCTTTACTAACCGTGTTTTGGAGTGTGGTTCTTGCTCGATTGGGCTACACTCGTGTGCCTATTGACTAGACTTCTGACTCTGCTTGGTTGATGGAGCAAAAGGGGAACTCACTTGATGCAGTGGCTTATTAGCTGTATGCCTATGCTATTTGGATTGAAAGGAATAGGCACATCTTTCGGAGAGTATCCCGTTGTGAAGAGGATTTACTGCATGACATTGTGGTTACAGCACAGTTGAAAGTGTCTTCCTTTTCCCGTTTAGAGTTTCGGATTAGTAGGTCCCAAGTTGCTCCATAGTTGGGCATTCTATGTACATAGTTAGTTTGGGTTGCTTTGTAAATCCTTTTGTGTTTGAATAAATTTCACCAATTTTCCAAAAAAATGCCCCAATTTATGATGTTCTGGGAAGCTAACATCAAGTGCAAATCATTTGACATCGAGTCATCCTGGTGTGCGTAAACCCCAACATGAGTGACAATGTTGGCATGACTTGCATTGACCATAGGGACCCCTGAGAGATCGACCTGATAAATTAATGCCCGCTTTATGAAGTGCCAAGAAGCTAACATTAACTGCAAATCATTTGACATCGAGTCATCCTAGTGTGTGTAAAACTAACATGAGTGACAGTGTTGGCATGACTTGCACTAACCATAGGGACACCTGAGTAGTGTGATCTTTTTGGTGGGCATGTGGCCCATAATAGGAGGTTTGTAGGTTCCTTGTATGCTCATTCCTCCATCATGAGTTTTGTCTGCTTGATGCATCAACATAGTTTAGTCTCTCCTAAGGAAATTGCGGATGATAAAGTATTGATTGATTTATATCCCAAGGAGCTCAATTAGAGTTTTTCCCTAAAGCATCAACCGGTCAAGTACCCCCCCCCCCCCCTTACGTCTGCAAATTGACTATTTTTGTCGAAGCACATGTAACACAATCTTCCTAGTTTTGGCACGTATTAACTCATGAACCTTGAAATCAGTTGCCCAGTCTTATGCTAAATAATACTGTTAATGCAGGAGGATGTCACCTTTACTACTTGTTGGAAGTGTAGCCTCTATAAGGAGATATTACAGTCATTTGACTGCCCTGAGTGAGCTCTTGACAAGAGGATCTGAAGTGTGTTCCTGTGCCTGAGTTTGTGGAGGCATGAAGTTATAACTATTATGCTTCATGTAGTGATACTTTGCAAATCTTGATGGACCTAATACGCTCGAGATGATCGATCATATGCTTGGCATTATTTGGTGGAATGGATGTAGTTGAATTCATTCCTAATGATATCATTTTCCATCCGAGTCCAAGATCAAATGTGAGTAAGCCTCTGAAACAGGGATCTAGTAATGGTACTTGCAAATAAAAGAAAAAAAAGGAAGTAATGAGGAATT
>JAOYND010000006.1:4695395-4705684 GCA_025802135.1 Lagerstroemia fauriei | reverse complement strand
TTAGCATATCAATCCGACATGTAATAAGTCAACCAAACCGCATTGTATGGAGTTGGTGGCATCCCTTGTGATCACCAACAACAACATCCAAGGCATAATGATCCCTAACAAGGTCACAATATTAAAATATCTGAATTAGGTTTTTAAATCTCGGCAACTATCGATTCAAATCCAAGACTACGTACTTTGTTGTTACATCGATAAAATAGATTGGAGATATTGACTCATACACAATTTAAAAAAGTGATTAATTTTAATTAATTTTTCAAGTAAGGACAATTTTATGTATACGTCTAAACTATATAGTTACAAATGAGTATTTTGGGAAATAAAATTAGGGTGCCTATTTTGTGTCTAAGTGTGTTAATACAGTAAAATATATCTTTCCTTTAAGAAAGATCTTGAGTTCGAATCATGCAAATAGAGAAAATTCATGTTGGAAGAGTTTAACCTCCTTGGTAAGCCAATCGAGCTCAAACCTGAGTTAGTTAAGAATCCATTGAATTTCTGAATATATGATAATATGCACAAAAAAATTATAAGATTCCACCTACTAGATTGCTAAACTGGTGTAGAAAATGATTATGAAATATTATATTTTTTTCTTTAATTTTAAACGTTAATTGGGAACCATTAGATTAATTTGTTAAATGATCCGATGACCGAGACCCCGAAAACTTTCATGTGTCTTAATTCTCAGACATACATGGGAAGCAGCTACATGTTCCTCCAAGGAGAACATAACTATTGATGCTTGAAATAGTAGGGATAAAGTTAATTTTATAAATATTTGTTTAATATAGCTTGGCAAATTATAATTCGATGTGTGGAGGGTGTGGGCACTAAACTAATGTAGCCCCCTATAATTAGGTTCTTGGTACTAACATCCCACCAATAATTTTTCAAGCACGTGCTTAACTGATATGACTAAATTACAAGAGTTACATTAACAATAATTGATCTTGGAACATGTCAAGATCATTGCCGAGATAGGGTGCTCCAGCAGTTGAATATATGGCCTAGTGAAATCACATGGAGACTCGTTTGTCATACAAATCGGAGGGCCGCCAGGTGGCAAGAAATGCGGGTTGAGTACATGGTTGCTTCTGCTAATTGGCGTGTGCAAGTGCTGTGGAGGGTTCACCGAAGGAACAGCTATGTGGCTCCCATTGCGAAAATTAGGGTTTCTCTCTTGGCTAGCCACTTGCAGGATTCCACCATGAATGGAAGTCCTACTAGGCAGCGAAACGGTATGCCCTGGTAGAGGAGGGTTCGACATGGAATCTCTCTTGATAGGAGGAGTGACCCATCCTGTTCTCAGCTTATCTTCGATCATTCCCAGCCTTGGGATTCATGCAAAAGCATGCAAGTCATTTATGGTTTAAGTAAATATTAGCAAGCGAATGATGGGTCTAGGATTTGGTCATTAATGGGAATCAAAGCTTTTCCATTTTAGAGAAAAATTGTGATGGCTAACATGGGAAGTTGGGAACATAAGAATGCCAAGTGTGTGCAGAGAATACATGGGAGGGTATTAAATATTGGAGAAATGCTAATGTCATTAGATTGCCAACCATTACCTTATTCTAATTATAAGAAGTTCGTAATGACGTCTCCATATAAAAACTTATAGTCAAATGTTTGATTACATATGCATGTGTTGCTTCTACACAATCAATAGCCACTTCAACAGTCGTAATATATAGCAATTCCAGAGATAAATTTTACATGGTCGTACCTTAACATGTGCTGTGAAAGAAATACTTATTAGATTACATGAAACTAGGAGAATGTGTTTGATTGTTAAAACAATTGTTAAAAATTATTATTCATTCAAGCAATCTATTCGATTCGTTCTCACCACATCACTATGAGGTGAGATCATTCATGCAGGAAATGTGATTCCACAAATTAAACATGCCAAGTCATATGATGAATTATTAAATGCTGACGTCATGAAGAGAGTGAAATTTACATAAGATTTGGTTCGCGATTCAATTATAGGATGACCAATTTAGCATCAACTAAATCATGTAATTATAAAAAAAATTAATATCAATTCTAAAATATTACAAATGGTAGATAATTTAGGTCTATATATTTTAGTTTAATTTTTCAGCTTCATATACATGTCCGGGGAAACAATTTAGTTTTTCCATATAATCTTACTAAAGAAACAGATATGCATATCTTATCCTTAGATGGTAAGCTCATCACATGTTATATGAGCCACGTTGTTTCGTGCTATATATGAAAAAAGATGTACGAAAGTCTGATGCTTAGAATATGTGACTCTGTAAATTTCGAGTTCGTGCATATTCTTTGGTAATTATATCTCGTTATGTTATTTCAGTCAGTGCCAATTAAATCACAGAGAAAGAATAAATTGTTGTTAAATTGTTTATTAATTACAACAATTTTATTATTGATAAAAAACAATCAACTCATAATTAAAACCCTTCTCAGTCTAAAATTGTGTTGGTTATAATTAATGATAAGGTTTTTAAGCAATTAATGGGATAAGTGCTTAATCAAAGTTATACCATGCTGTCATGGTTTAGAGAGAGTATTATATATAACAGTATCATCACGTGGTAGTGTTTATGTGGTGACACCAATTACTAAGTTCAATCCAAGTTTTAAGAATCTTTTTATAAAATTTAAAAAGATAAATAATCCTAAAATGACTTGATTTTATTGGTTGGTTTCACCACATAAGCACCAATATGTTATATACAATACTTTCTCCATGGTTTGAGAGATGTTGTTCTTCCACGTTCTCTCACACAAGGTAAAAGCGCTTCTACTACCTTCTTTATAATTCAAAAAAAAAAAACAATGGGAGTTTTATATATTTATTTATTCTTACAAGTGGGTCATAAATATGTCAAAGTGATAAATCAAGTCCTATATATTACCTGTGTTACAACATCAAGTCATTTTCATCACTTACCATTATTTTAAGCTAACGTGTGTCAATGCCACATGAAACTCTTGTATGTAATGGGTATATCAAATGTCAGTGCTGACAGGTGTCATGAACCAATTAAATCAAACCATTTGTAGGTTTTTTTTCATTTTAGATTTTATTAAAAAATTCCTAAAAATAATTGAATCATATTGGCTCGTAACACCACGTTAGTACTACCACGTGGTATACCTGTTACACACAAGACTCTCTCCAATGCCACATTAGCTTAAAATAATGGTAGGTGACGGAAATGTTCGATGTTTTAATAAGGGCAACACATATGACTTGATTATCACTTTGAAATATTTAGGACTCACTTGCAAGAATCGTCAAACATATAGGACTCTCGGTGTCTTTCTCTCATTTTATAATTGCATAATTATTTACAAGTCTGTCTTGAGGTACCTTCATTTCTGACACTTTCAAGTTGTCCCCTCGATCAAGGAAGTCAACAAATCCTCCTTTGGGTATCAAAGATCATTTGGAAAGACTTCATGTACTTGAGATTGTGTATGGTTCAATAGGAAGGAGAACATCTAAGCCAATGTTCTTACTAACGAGAAAAATTTTTTTTGCATCCATATGCTAAATTGTTTCATTTTCTACCAAAAAATTGCACAGTTACACGCTGAACATTTGTCCGGAAACTTTTTGTTAAGTTAATGTTTGACATTTTTGGACTATACTCCGTTGTTAGAAAGGAGTCCGCAGTCCTAAAAGGGAATAGGAGAAATAGGGGAACAAGAGGGCATAGCTAGTCTCAATTGTGTAAGCCATACTCAAGATCTCTTGATCGTAAATTAAGAATGATACTATTGTCCCGATTTGTTCTTTGAAATTTTTAGAGTTGATACGCATGATAATCAAATTGTTTCTGTAGATTTGGAAGATAATATAGAGAAGAATCATTTCTGTAAACTATGCGCCAATAAAGTTTATTGACTATTCAGTTAGTTACAAAAACATGCATAGAAGCAAACACCAAGAGAAACTCTAAACATCTCAAACAATAACACATAATTATTAGGCATCTTACACTCCCCACTAAATCTTACAACTTCAAGGTTAAGTCCACCATCCCCAAACCCATTTCACTATCAGCCTCCCTCGGCCTTATCCTTGTCGAGATAGGGTGCTCCAGCAATTGAATATAAAGTGCAATCACTTGGAGATTCAATATTTGTTGTACTAATCCGAGGGCCGCTAGGTGGCAAGAACTGCGGCCTGACTACATGGTTGCTCCAGCTGATAGGCGTGTGCACGCTCTGTGGAGGGATCACCGGAGGACCAATTATATGGTCCCATTGCGGAAATTATGGTTTCTCTCCCGGCTGGCCACTAGCAGGATTCCACCATGAATGGAAGCCCTACTTGGCAGAGAAATAGGAAGCCCTGCTAGAGGAGGGTTCGACATGGAATCTCTCCTGATAGGAGGGAGGACCGATCCAATTCTCATCGCGTCTTCAATCATGTGCGACTGTACGTGGTTGATGAGAGATTGGTTGTTCATGAATATTTTAGAACAAAATTGTCACATGGTATATCTATATCCATGCTGCAGCCTTGGACCACTTCCATGGTTGATCCCATGCATCTCCAAAGCTGCTCTCCTTGCATCCCAACCAAAACCAGTCGTGCAGAATGTAGAGAGAAAGACAGAGATAGAGAGAGATAGTGAGAGAGAACACATGAGTGAGTGGCCTTTCACAGTTAGGGTTTTTAATAGCCGACTTTCCTGTTTCATTACCAATCTTGGGTTTCATGCAAAAGCATGCAAGTCATTTATGGTTTAAATAAATATTAGCAAGTTAATTATGGGTCTTGGATTTGGTCATTAATGGGAATCAAAGCTTTGCCATTTTAGAGAAAAATTGTGATGGCTAACACGGGAAGTTGGGAACATAAGAATGCAAAGTGTGTGCAGAGAATACATGGGAGGATATTTACGAAAGGATGACTATGGGAGAAATGCTAATGTTATTAGATAGATTGCCAATCATTTAGGGTTGTTTATGGTTTGTTTCAGTTCAAAAAATTATTTCAAACCGAGCCAAATCACGTTTTTGATTTGGTTCGGTTCACGGTATAGAAGTCGAACCGTAACCATTTGAGGAAGGAAAAACTAAATTGTTTAAAACCGATTTGGATGATTCGGTTAACCAATTTTTTATGTAAATAAATAAAATTCACTATATCAAACACAATTTGTTTGTTCAGTTCGAAATTAACCAAACTGAACCGCCAAAAATCTAATTGAAATACATATTTTATTTTAAAATTGTATATGTTGATTTGACTTTTTATTTTATTTAATTATTAATTAAAAACTATTCAGTTCGGTTAACCGCAATTAACGAAACCAATTATATCAAGTTATTAATTGAACATCTTCTCAGTAAAAAACTGAAATTTTAACAAACGGTTTGACCAATTTGATTATTTTTTGTTCGGTTTGGTTTGATTCCACAGTTCGATTCAGTTTTCTAGTTTTTTGTTTAACAACCCTATAGCCATTGCCTTGTTAGAATTATAACAAGCTCATAATGTTGTCTCCATATAAAACTTGTAACCAAGTTTTTTATTTGACACGCATGTGTATATGCACGATAACTTGGTAAGGAAAAATTAAAAGCAAATTAAACAATGAATAGCCATTTTAACAGTTTTAACACCAATAAGAGAATTTTTTTGGTGGCACTAGCTTATCACGTCTGTAAGGAAGCACAAATTATTTCAACCAAAAAAAAAGAAGTACTAATTATTAAATTGCATGAAGTAAGAGAATTGTTTAATCAGTAAAATTATTGTTAAAACTATAATTTATATAATCAATTTTACTCCTTCATTCTTATCACACCACTGTAATGTAAGACCATTTAATATTTTAACAGTATTTTGTTGGCCAAAAAATATATAGCAATTAGATATATATTAATGCCAAATTATATGCTGAAACGTATTTAAATACTGATAGCGTGAAAAGAATAGAACTTTAATAAGATTGGTCAGCTATTTAATTATAGGATGATCAATGACAAATTCTTACATGATCAGACATTATCACACGATATGAGAAAATATCAATCAAATTATGACCAAAAAGTAAATTGATATTAATCACCCGAGCAGTTATTTTAATTAATACTAATTAAAGTAATTTAATTAATTTTTTCTCAACACGTTATTATGAAATAAATGATCATTTAAGATTTGCTCGATGATGGATTTAGCAACGGACGAATCATTTAATTATCAAAGAATAATATCAGTTCTAAATTATGGTAAATAGTAGATAATTTAAGTCTGTATATTTGAGTTGTTCACCTTTATATGCTTGAGGAACGAATTTAGTTTTTTCCACCTAATCTACTGAAGAACAAATATGCATAGATGTGATCAGCATACATCATAAGCAAGATACCTATGGTTGAATATCTTTTTCCTTTAAAAAGGGTTTCAAATTTGAGAATTATGAAATCGAAAAAAAAATCATATTAAAAGAGTGTTTCCGCCTTATGGGCTGTTAAAAGAGTACTAGCGAATGATTGTGCTATGCACAGTGAACATCATCGAATATAATTGAAAAAGATAAAAATGATACTATGTGTGAATTAAACAAGACAACCTAATTCCATTTCCATGTACAATTTCAGATAATCATAGTTATAAAGAAATCTATACAGATTTTTAGAATAAAAATTATCATGAAGGAAAAAAAAAGTATAGTAATTGCGGCATATGAACATGGAGTAAAAGAAACCGGAAAAGGACTGTAGGTAGAAGTTAGAATAAAGTAACTGCTACATGTACAAGGACAATTAAGTACTTAATATTAGCTGTGAAATGTAATAAATTGAAGGATAATTTTGAAATTAAAAAAAGACTAAAATAGTCTTTTTCTCTTTTAAAGTAATAGAGATTATCCCCTTAATAGGCTAACCGGACTAAAACCTGAATTATTCATGGTTAATTAGACTTTTGAATATCACCACCAGAAAAAATTACCATATACATTCAAGCTAGCTGAATATCCATCTGATCCACTATATGAGCTGATTAGCAACTAAGAAGAGAAAATAAATTGCCCAGAAGATATAATACCGTACAGTCTCTATCTTCATAGGGTTAATAGATTGTATTAAAGCATTGTCTATAACATGATAAAAACATCGTCTATAGAGTTGCCAGCCTCAAGGGGGAGAAAGTCTTTTATGACACGGGTATACCATGTGGCAACGCTAACGTGGTATCACAAACCAATAGGATTCGGTTATTTTTATGATTTTTTTTATAAAATCTAAAAGGAAAAAAAAATCAATCCTAAAAGGGAAATAATAACCCTAAAATGCATTGATTTGATTGGCTCGTGATACCACGCAGACACTGCCACGTGGTATACCTATGGCATAAAAGACTTTCTCCTCCAGGGGGAAGCTGTAGCAGCCCTCATGGATGATTCACTGAGATTGTGCTCTTGGCCTCTGTTCGATCTTCTCTGCTCTAACTGTTCTTCTGAGGGTTCAGTTACCTTCTCAGACATGTCCCTCCTCCTGATGTTTTACGTGAAATTGAAAAGAAAAATGAAAAAGAAGAAGAAGGCGAAAGATGATTCCTTTACGATGATTAAGCTTCTAGTGCAAACTGTTATTATTAAGATAAGTTGAAAGCTGCTGACACTTGGATTCTACGCTGTAGAGAAATGAGATGAAGGAAAAACTCATGAGAATGCAAAAGCACATTAAAAGCTGAAATTGTCAACTTCATCTACTTCACTGAAAGTGTGAGAACTCTCCACCTTCTGGATCGTCGACCACATCAGCAATCGTGAGCTTGTCCGAATCGAAGAACAGGTCCTGAAGATTGTACGGCCCAACAGAAGGTGGAGATCCACTCCAAAGCGCCTCTGCAAACTGCTTGTGAATTCTCTCTGTTGGGTGGAACGAATCCCACCAAACATGGTCCTTGGCTTTCTGACAGAGCTCGTACGTTGTGATGTTCTTTTTGCCCCCGCAAGTGAAGATGCCACCATATGGCCCGGTCCCGCAGCATGCATTAGTTCCATCCTTGAATTCTGAAATAATTTAGATGTTCAAATAGAGATTTCTCATTGTTTGGAGCATAAGATGATCTGCAGATTATGTGTGTAAATTTGGTTTAGATAAGGAAGCCTTGATATATTTTTCTTCCAGTAATCTCAAGCCTCCGTTGATTTGGATAAAGGTTACACTTTTGGTGATGACCCATGGTGTTATATATTGTATGAAAGCTGACTCCAGCTCACAACCATAGGGTTGTGGCTGGTTGCTTTGGGCTCATTATGAGCCGAAATCGTCTAAAATAGTTTAGACCCTGGCTCGAAGGCTAATGAGTTCTTCAAAGGCTGCTCAAAAGCCCAACAAGGATATTGAAGCTATAAGGGGGAGTTTGTGTTGTCACACCTTGTAACCACATGGTTGTCTAAAAAGGAGATCTTGTGTGTATATGTAAGGTCCAGTGATCTTAGGAGTATTAAACCTAATACTTTTGTGTGATGGACCCGTGTTGTTACAGGCTGCATCAACTAATACATGTGATTAGGATACCTGTGCTAAGTTGATGTACATACCGTATTTGGTCGGGCTGTTGATTCTGTCAAGAAGCCAATCATAGAAGTTGGAATTGCAGTACTTGAAACCTTTGAGCATGTACTCCAGGTTTGTGAGAACAGTCTTTAAAGCATTGTTATGTGCCATTGCAAGAGCAGAGCCTTCCTCGAAACAGCCACCGCCTTCATTTGCTCTCGGGTTCGCTGCCCTTAGCGCGGGCAAGCAACCCAATGGAGATAAGCTCAGGAAGCCGAAATTCCTCGCTCCTTTCCCATACAGCACCTGAAGTGGACAGAGGCATTCTGAGCTCAGTTAGCTTTAGTTAAATATATCCCTATGATAATATGATCAACTTCAGCTCGAAAAGCTTGAAACTTGTCTGGTACTGCTTAGAGTTGTAAATTAAGAAAGCCGATGATTCTTACTTGGATAGCTTGAGTCAAGTTACCGATGACCATCCCGATAAACTCTTGGGGCTGATAGAGCTGCAGCATCGTCGGGCTTCCCAGATATCCACCCATATAGTCGTTGCTTCCGATGCTGATGAAGTAAACTGCTTCTGATATCATTTTTCTTGCTTCATGCTCCCCAAACTTCTCTGCCAGTGATCTCTCCACTTCCTCGAAACTTTTCAACTGTGTCTGAAGATTAATAACCTGGAAAAAAGGAACACCAGAGCCAGGAAGCTTTAGGGCTTTCATATTTTTACCAAATATCAGATGATCACTTCTTTTTCTGACTTTTGTATGTTGAAACTTGTAAGCATAAAGAGCATAGCTTTTTGACTTGCACTATTTAAACTTTTGGAAGTCGACCTTTCCCTAGACATTTCAGACTGGGGATTCAGAGGTGAAGTTGACCTTTTCCAAGGCATTTCAGCATAGTCACTTTACATTACAACTCCATCAGATGGATCTTGATTCTTGAAAGTTCAGGAACTCATGGGCCGGGGTACAGATTCTTGATTCCCGAAGGGAAAAGGGATTATCAGGAAACCAAAAGCATGAGAAATGGGGGAATGAAACTCACATACCAATCCGTGGTTGGTTTCAGAAAGGATGCCGGCTCCACCAGAAGCAAAGTTGACCCCGCTAGAGAAATCGGCCGATGGTTTTAGATACGGAGGGATCAGTGGCAACAGCGCATATGCAGCTGTTCATATATGTAATAAACACCCAATCATAAGTCAAATGCCTCAGATAGATAACATGAGAAAATCCTTTGGTTGCATAACAGACATGCTCCAGGTGGTTTTCAGGAAGATCATAACTTGGAGTTCGGCTGAAGGAGCTATAGTGTGACATGGAGGATCTTTAAGGTCAATTGTCGGAGTAATTTGGAAAGGAACCACCACACCACGGTTTCTCATTTCTTAAAGTTCTTGGACATCCAACGCTGACTTGAGAAGAGATTAGTGGAATAATGGGGACTGAGCATGTTAAAAGATAACATGGACCAGCTAAGATATAAACTTGAACAATCAATAACTTTGAAAAATGTCTGAAAGTGCCATATAGTTGAACTAGAGATGTGATCAGAAACTATCTATATTACCAATGTAATCCACGATAATACGGCCATCAGAGAACCGGCCGGTGGGCCGGTCGAAGAAGCCGTTCTGCCCATACGGCTCATAGTCAGCTCTGTTTTCCGGGATCGTCTTGATGTAGTTGTTGTTGCCCGGGTCCACCGTGGAGTCTCCAAACACGAACAGAGCCCTCTTCTTCACCTTC
>JAOYND010000006.1:4614081-4635126 GCA_025802135.1 Lagerstroemia fauriei | reverse complement strand
AAATTTGCATCAGAAGATAATGAGAGGTTGATAATGCTTATTTGGAAGGGATGTAACTAGTAGAAAAGCCAATGTTGACAGCAGCATGTCAATTTCATCCTACTTTCTAAACTTGGACCCACCAAAGATTTTGTTGTGATGCTATTATTCAATTTTTAGAGTAATAAAATTTTTTTACCTATAAATCTTATTTCGTTGTGAGCAGAGGTTGAATTTTAAGATAAATTAAATGAAAAGAATTACATATGAAAATAAAACCTCGATCAAGTCAGTCCTCACTGAGTCAAACAAATACACATAAATATAAAGAACCTCATTTGTCACAAGATCATTATATCCTGGACATTTACTACGAGAGTTTACCTTGTTCAACCACAATGTCACCAACAGAAGGCAATAGAACATGCTTCTCTTTCTTTAACACCCCAAAACATGGAAATGCTATGGGTTTAGTTACCTAATTGAAATGAAAGGATTAGCACCACAAGACTAAGCAAAGAGGAATCAAGTAAAGAATTACTGTCCATGGATCTAGAAAGAACAGTCAGCAACTACCCGTAGTCCATTTTATATATTTTGCATTAAGATAATTTATGAAGAGAATAGTGGCCAACCACAAGCATATGGACCCCTTAGGTTGTAGTCATCCCAATAGCAGCACCAGTTGAATCTGCTACAAAAACTCAGTAAAAAGAAAAACCAGGAACAGAAACAATCTGGAAGCTTACTTTGTACACAATGGCATTAGGGGTGAGGTAGAGCTTCCTTGACCTTATGTCCTTTCTTAATATATATCTCCGGACAGGCAAATAAAGCAGCATGAATAAACCGATTCCCCAAGCTAATATCAGAAGCAATGAGTAGAGAACCCATTGAGCTGTTTGATATTTGACAAAGTTTTCTTCCATTTCCTGAAATGTAGCTGTATATAGAATCTGATCCTCTTCAATCTTTTCGCTTCCACTCAAACCATCATGGGCCAACAAACCCTTTTCCAAAGTATCAATTTCGACTACCTCATCATAACCAGAGTCCATGACAAGTCACAGAGAGATCAAAACGCTGTAACTAGAAACAATAGTTGTATCAGAATTAGGTCAAATGAAGTTGATTTGTTATTTGCCAATAGAAATACTACACGGAAGTATCATTAAGATGAAAAGTAATTCCAATTAAGGCAAGAACTTGTCCAATTTATTGCTATTGTGCTCTAAGCTTGAACGAAAGAAGGGTACGATAGGACAAACTTCTTCCTCAGCAATACAAGAAACTAGGGTAGGTCAGGCATCCGCTACTCGCAGTAATTTCTCATTGTGGTCGATAACTCCAACCACTAATTCGGTTGGTGATCCGTGACCTTGAGCACGAACCAAATACCTCAACTAACTTTGTAATGAAGGATGAACCTAGAAGTGCGATTGTATCATATCCACATTTGAACGGCAAGTAGGGAACTTGATGCGGCTAAAACGACAAGCGAGAAACCCTAAATAAGCAATGGGCACTGGAAGGGTGGGGGGTTGTCATCGCCCTAAGCTATGCTGAGAATAGTCACCTCTTTAGCTTCAGAGAGGATCCGAGGCCGGAAGAAGTTTCGTTGCAGATCAGAGATCGCCGAGAATGAGAGAGAGAGAGAGGAGCCCGAAGCGGTGGAGGCCCGGCCAGGGATCAACAGCACCCCTTTCTTCTTTTTGGTAAATGGAACAGCAACCACCGTTCAAAGAGCAACAGATTGAATGGGAGAAGCAGATGCAACATAGAGACAGAGAGATAGAGGAAAATTAGACTTCGTAAATCGACGAAATTGTTTTGGAAGTGCATTTTCAGATTTTCACGAAATACAATGAACCATTACCATAGAACAAATATAAAGTTTAATAACACAAAAGAAATTCAAAATTTTGCTTTAAAAAAATATCGTGTGCTTTTAGAAAAGTAGCAATAACTTTTATTTTGGCTAAACCATCAGTCTGCTTCTTCACATTTATCAATTTTATTTTTAGGATGTTTAATTCGAGTACTGTTAGATTATAAAAAATATTAAATTACATGTAAAATTGATACTTTACATAAATTATAAGAGTCTGGTGGGTGTCAGAGAATCAAACATCCGTCATAAAAAATATAAAAATATTGTGTTTGATAAGTATTTTAAATTATTAAAATATAAAAATATCATAGAAAATATTACATAAAAGATATATTTCCTTTAATGATTATTTTATAATAGTACATTTTCTTTTTTATTACATTTTAGTACATTTCTTTTTAAAATAATTACAGTTTACTACAAAAAGTCAAATGACCATTGACTCCATTAATGTTTGATGGCTTAGCAATCTGACATGGACGCAATGTGTAGACACCTCATTTTAGCTCAAGAAGAAATACATGGGACCATGTATAAAAAGCGAACAATTCGTGCAAGAACAGTCGATCTTAACGACTGAGTGAGATTCAGAGGCTTGGCAAGTGGACTTAAGTGTGTTAAAAGTCAGAAACTTTGGATTTATCACAAAGATCATCGAGTTAGCTTCGCCTTGGTGGGTCTTGGGCCCCAAAATTCACCTTGGATAGGGAGATACAATTTTTTGAACAAAGATTACCCAATCTGTGAACAGTAACCGGGTTGTGGCAGATTTTGTAGAAAAAGTAATATCTATTTATTGAAATGACCAATTTGCGGAAGACTTGTGGCATTTGGACCTTAGCTTATGAAATATCAAGGAAAAACTAGAGCGAAGTATTGAAAGGTCTGGAATCAGCCCCAGAAATTTGATATCCAAGCCTCAGTGTGCAGGGCCGACCCGTACCGGCCAGTCAGGTTCAAAAATTCGTTTCTCACCAGTCCTAAGGGCTTTTTGCGGGATTCTTTTTTCAAGGGTCACTAATATGATCAATATTTATCAAACATTATTGGAAAGGAAAGATAAAATTCGTGCTCAGTTGAGGAGAAGAAAAAAGGGGCAGGTCCAGAACTGATATGAATTGATAATATTCCTACTGTAAGGATTGAACGAAAGTGGAAAGGAAATATTGTTGCAGCCCATTGATTCAGAAATTATATGAGACATGCTAATTTTGGGTCTGGATATATTCCTTCTTTTTGGATTTAATTCCCGAATCAACGGTGTAAAAGGAGGAAGAGCTGAAGGTTAAGGAAGATAGGAAAAAAAGTCTCGAGCTACCGACCACTGCTAACATACTTCTCGTAGCTGCCACTGTTCTGATTGGTCAGCACATCCACTGCTTCAGACGCCCCCTCCTCATCTGCCTGGTTCCTCTACTTCAACGCCAAGTGTTGATCAAGCCTGCTTTCCTCAAGTAGCTGCCAGTTATCATCGGTAAATTAGGTATGTGCCTAACTTCAATCTTTCGAGTTCTATGTTCATCCCTCTTGTTTGATTGCGAATGTTCCATGTTACTGGAATCTCTTGCTGCTGTCACTCAAATAAATGCTCATCGTCTTTGTCCTTTTGGGTTGTCAATAATACGAACACATACTCATGGTCCTTATTATTTTCCCGACTTTTCGCCGCCGATTTGAGCACCAATTCTATGACATATTTCTGCATATTTTGCTGGCTGTTTCTTGGTTCTACCCGTATGACAACACCCATGAAGAATACAGATTTTCCTAATATTGTTCCGTTTTTAAGGCTCCTCTTGATTGATTGATTTGGATCTTTATTAGTGGCTAGGAACTAGTTATAGGGACATGTTTTTATAGTCAGGTGGCGAGTTATTATTATTATTATTTTCTCAATTCCTTTCCATTTATGTGCGTGTGGATTCAGTATATCATCGTGATTGCAAGAATTATCTTTAATTGGGAAAATATGTGAGCTATTGCTTATGCTGTTCGTCCATCACCTATAGTTTGTTCACATGATTTCTACATTGAACTCATGCTTATTTGAGCATATTCTATAATTATCATCAAAATTGAAATTCATGTGATTCATGTGGTGTTTGATGTTTGATTTGTTTTGATGACATGTGTTGGACGGATAGACTCAATAATTTGCTATGTTATCGGCTAAAATAAAATAAACTTGGCTTATTGATTCTAGGAGTTATATAAGCAAAGGTATGGTGATTGCATTAGTCAAGGTTTGGGTATTCATGTTTCCGTGTGTTGCTATTGTTCATTTAATGCTCATTCTGGTCCCTTTTTTCCTTCCATTATCATGTTGTTTCCCTTAATATGAGTAGAAAACTTGGAATTAAATAAAATAAGGCAAGCTTAGAAACATTGTTAGGGTACCGATTTAGGGCGTATGGATGGGCTCGCGAGCCTTTCGAGCATAATAGAATCCCCAGATCCAACTTTGGTTCGAGACCGATCAATGAAAGCCTAGGTGGTTAGTGTCATGCTCCTATAGGTGAATAATATGTTTCTAATCGACCTTGGGATTAGTTCCTTGAACAATTAGTGACGACTCCTTTTTAGTTTTTTTAGCCATGATATCGCGGTCTCATTTTATTATGGGGTTGCGACAGATTGGCGACTCCGCTAGGGAAGAATTTTTTAAAAAGCGGGTTCGGGCCCATTTACGTATGTTTCTATTCTTCTTTTTTCCTTGATATATCTTATGCATTTGTTTTCAATTGATGTTATTGATTTCTGCATGTTGCATCGCATCAAAATTTTAGGGACTTAAACGCTCAGACCCAGGGCGATCTTAGGAACCTTTTAGTTTAGATAGAGGGTTCCGAGTAGAGGTACGGACGGAGCGGTCCGAGACCGCCGTTACCGCCCTGAAAGACTCTCGCTCGACTCCCAACTTTGACAATCCCAAAAGGGGAGGAAACGATGGGTCGGGAGCCTACACGTTTAGATAGCACCTATCCTTAGAACCTAGCCCACATGCATAGCATCAAGCCTCCAATCATCCGTTACGATTGTAATTTGAATAAGGCCCTAGAGTTAGTTTTATTTTAGTTTAAGTTGGCATTTCTTCTGTATTTATAATTTCGATGTATTTTTTTATTAACGAGCCCATAGGATAGCTTTCCTTCGGATAGTTGGGCTCTTCTTTATAATTTTGATTCACATATATTCTAGGGCCCATAGGTTAGTTTATTTTAAGTTAGATGGGCTTTATTTTTTTTTATTTTGCTGTATTTTATCCACCGAGTCTTTAGGTTAGCTCATTATAGGTTAGGTGGGCCTCTCTTTTGGATTTTGAATTTTTTTTGGATCAGTCGGAACTGATGTACATGTATTTTATCTTGTTAGTGAACTGATGTTAATTATTGCATCCGCATCATGGTTTCCTAAACAAAACCTACTAGGTATGCCATTCATATTGATGTAATGTTCTAAGGTCGCTTAATTTCCCATTTTGGTAAGGATGGAGTCCCGACTTGGTTGTCCACAACTTGATCACATAGCCTGCCCCATCGAGGTTATCAACAACCTATGGAGTTCCATGCGTTCTGCAGAGCAAGCTCTCATCCGGCAATTGATAGGAGACGTGACACTTCTCACGAACTTCCAGGTTGACTAGAACCTACTTGGAGCCCTAGCTGGACATTGGGATAAAAAGAATACGGTCTTCGTGATCAACAGAACAGAGATAGCTCCAACACTTGAAGAGTATCGAGTCCTCTTAGCAGGCCCTGACTGGAAATAGGGGATCGTCGAACCAAACATCTTAAGAGGCGATACAACATCTCTCTTGCGCCTCTTGGGAGTTAGAAAATCAAACATAGCTATCGAGCTTAAAAATAATGGCGGGAAAGTCCTCTTGATAGAAAATCTTTTAAATTGGTTGAACTTGAAGGTAGAAAATCCCAAGGATGACACTTTTCACATGAACATCACTCATGGATTTTTACTCTTGATATTTGGAACTCTCCTATTTCCTAAATCCCCAACTCATATTGACGCAGCATTAGCTGACGTCGTCCTCCAAGTGGTAGGAGGACGGAGCTATGTTATGGTCCTTTTGGCCGAGACAATGGTGTCTCTCAGCTTCGTAAAAGAGAAGGGAGGAGGGACAGTACGAGGATGTCTTGCACTTTTACAAGTTTGGGTCTTAAGCCACGTAAAACTCCTTGGGAAGTCTTTTCTGGTTTCATACTACCAGTTGAATGAACCTTTAATTGCGAGAATTTTAGAAAAATGCCGCCATGAGAGACATTCGGCTAATGAGTGGATTGAATTTATTTTAAACTTACAACCTGAGAACTTCTTCTGGAAGGCTCGTTGGATGTCCTATGACCCTGCATTCCTTAGGTGTTCAATTTTTAAAGGTATTCCACTCATTAGTCACGTCAGCTCCTTAGCTTGCTTCCCCTTGAGGGTGTGCAACAACTTGGCGGTCTCCAGCAAATTCCCGACACAGAGGAAGTGTCACCCGCTTACATATGACTGGCAGTGCCTCTTACAACACGATAAGCAACCACCAATCGACTCCTCAAGCTTTGGGCAACTCGTAAGGAATATCCTATGAAGGCACTTGTCAATCATACTAGAGAGGAGGAGTACGTATAATGCTTCTATGTGAGCCAAGACGAGGCTCTTCTAAAACCTAAGGAAGTATTAGGCCCAAAGCCTCCTAATGACTCGAAGGAGCCCACCAATTTCTAAGAGGAGATGGCAGTCAAGCTAGAGCGTCGGAGCAGGGGATGGCTTAGTGATGTGCTCATGTTGAAGAAAGAAAGAGACCAAGCTCGTGAAGAATTAGTTCAGGCTCGCAAAATGATTGCAAAACGTGACAAGCAAGTAGCTCGATTAGGCACTTCCTTGGAAAATTTTAAAAGAAAAGCGAGAAAAGTTAGGAATTTTTCCAAATATATGTCATTTTCTTTTGTAAACACGAAGGAGCAAGACTTGGAAGCGCTTAATGAGCTGAGGGCGTGAATTAGGCAACTTGAGAATGGGCCGAAAAATATTGTTTAGGTCTTTTGGAAAATGAACATGTTTTATGACTCTTGTCATCAATATGAATGGCTATTTACTAGTGACTTTTCTCATGCTACAGACCATAATATCATTATTATTTGCTCATTTATTCCATTTTCTGGTAATCAGGTTTTATTACTATATCTTTGGCTTGTCGTAGTCCCATTCGCACACGATCTAGGGCAAGGATGGAAGAACAACATCAAGGACAATCTCAACAGGCTAATAACTCTAAACAGAGAATTTCTCAACTCGAGAATGCCATAGCAAACATGTCCACTCAGATGGCACAATAATGGCGCTCTTTGAAGCACAGGTTACCAGAGTTGCTAGCTCCGCCCCTTCGTCCGCTCTTGCTCTCACTATTAAGCCCACCCCTATCCAAACTCCACCCCCATACAAGACCTTCCAATCCTAGCTCCACCAACACCCCAAATGGTCAATCATGTCCATGCTTCAGCTGCTGAAGGAGCATATCCAACTCCAGTTACAATCCAATTTTCCTCAAATGAGAAAACTGAGCAGGAGAGGCGACTGAAGAAAATGGAAGAAAAAATGAAGGTTATTCAAGGACTTGACCAGTATGGGAGCGTCAGTTATATTGATCTATGCGTGTTCCGAGATATGCGCATCCCAGAAAAATTTAAAATGTTAGAATTTAAGAAGTAAGATGGCACCGGTAATCCATAAACCCACCTCTGTTTGTACTGTTTGAAGATGGCCCCTTATAAAAACTATTAGAAGTTCATGATTCAGACATTCCAGGAGAGTCTAAAGGGCGTGGCCTTGATTTGGTTCGTAGACCTTAAAGCAGTAGATATCCCGACATGGGATGATTTGGCCAGTTTATTCCTCAAACAATATAGGTTTAATATTGATGTTGCCCCCACACGCCTCAAGCTGCAGCGAATGGAGATGGAAGCAGGTCAGTCATTCCAAAAGTATGCTCAAGAATGGAGATTGAAAGCAAACCATGTTCGCCTTTCCTTGGCTAACAGTGAGGTTGTTTCACTGTTTATCAGCATGCTGAAAGGTGCGTACTACTCGCACCTGCCGAGCCACACCTCATCGACATTTGCGGACCTAATCATTACTGGAGGAAGAGTGGAGGATGGAATAAGATTGGGAAAGATTGACGACCCGTTCAAGAAGAATGGTACAGAGGGGTTTAAAAAAGTCATTCCCAATAAGAAGGATGCGACCGTGAGCACTGTATATTCAGCTCAGACACGTTACCCGCCATTGCAATATACAATGCAGTACTCAACTCCACCGACTCAAGCACCTCAAGCTAAATTTCAAGCCTTGCTGCCCACACATCGACTCGAAATGCACCAAACGGACGGACCCTGCCAAATGGGAATCGTCGTCAATTCACCCCGCTACCTGTGCCTTTGTTGGAGATATTCAAGAATTTGATGGAAAAGGGAAAATTGTACCTGAGCTAGGAGGCGAGACTACTAGCCTCAAAATCCCGACCCAAATGCTAGATGTGAATTCCATATGGGGGCCATGGGCATTCTACTAATAATTGCATTCACCAGAGGCATAGGGTGCAGAATCTCATCGATGCGGGCCATTTGGTGTTCAATATTGCAAGGCCTCCCAACATTAACGCCAATCCCTTGCCCGACCATTCAAATGCAGCAACACCATCGATCAACATGATAGATTTTTGCCCCCTGGACAATGGTGAAGAAGTTGTTTGCGCCAATCTAGAGGCACCACTTTTCATTTACCCTGATTCTTCTTATACTTCGTTTAGCATCAGAGCCATCTTGGAGGAGGTGTTTATTGGTTCTTTCATCCGCCCGACTGTTGAAGGCGAGGAGACAACCAATTGGACTACAGTTCCACTCTTCTTGGCCTTAGTCGCCAATGAGTAAGCCTATTCGAGTTGTGTGATGTTCCCGTGTGTGGCATAGCCATGAGCCCACAATGGAAGAGGGATCTTATCATGGTCATGAGCTTTTGAATAATTTTATATTCTTAATAAATTCAGTCTCTCATTTCTTCTCCATATTCTTTTCGTGCCTTACATTAAACTCAGCCATTTCTCTCATTATCCAGGCACCACTTGAATTTAGATGAAAAGCAATGCGGCAGTTCGAATCCTTTCGAGATACATTTCGATCACTTCATCCCTATACTTTACGGGGAGGAGTCGAGCAATGATGATGCCCCCAATGAAATCATGGAAAGCTTTGAACTGTCCGAGGAGAACAAGCCAATGACCAATGAGGCCACATGCACTATCAATATCGGCACAGAGGATGAACCTTGCGACCTTAAGATTGGGAGGAATCTCGACACCACACAATGGGCTCGGAAGATTGATCTTTTGCCTAGTCCTATGCTGATATGCCAGGCTTGGATCCGTCTGCAATATTATCTGCCGATTGATACTCAGAAATTCCCTCAAAAGACAGCATGAAGGGGTTTGTGGGTCTCACATGAGCGGACACCTGCTCGCATAGAAGATTCTGTGGCTTGGATACTTTTGGTCAACCATGGAAACATACTATGCAAGACAAGTGTGACACTGTCATTTATGCCAGGTTTATGCAAGTCAGACCAAGTCACCGCCAAATAAGTTACACTCGATGTCCGCACCTTGGCCCTTTGCAATGTGGGGCATCGATGTGATTGGCCCAATCTTTACAAAAGCATCGAATGGACACTTCTTTATCTTGGTGGCTATCGACTATTTTCACGACGTGGGTGAGGCCGAGTCTTATGCATCAGTGACTACAAAAGTAGTAACTAACTTCCTCAAGCGCAACTTGATCACCCAATATGGCGTACCTGAAACAATTATTTCTGACAATGCAAAGAATTCCAATAACAAGCTTGTCGATGACTTGTGCTAGCAGTTCAAGATTAAGCATCGCAACTCATCTCCATATTGGCCCCAAATGAATGGAGCAGTCGAGGCAGCCAATAAAAACCTGAAAAGAATCATTGAAAAGATGGCGGTCTCATACAAGGACTGGCACGAAATGCTTCCATGGGCACTTTTGGCATATCGCACTTCGATTCATAAATCGACTGGGGCAACACCATAGTCCTTGATTGAAAATTCCTTCATTGAGGGTCCTCGCCGAATCCAAGCTGGAGGAATCCGAGTGGCAAAGCAACATTATGAGCAGTTGAACCTTATTGATGAAAAAGGCTCACAACACTTTATCATGGCCAATACAATGAGAAGCGCATGGCCCCTGCCTTCAATAAAAAAAAATCCGGCACCGTGAGTTTCAACCTGATGACCTAGTATTGCGCAAGGTGTTGCATATTACCCCTGATTCCTGGGGCAAGTTCACGCCAAAATATGAGGGTTCTTATGTCGTTAAGAAAGTCCTCTCAGGGGCGGTGCCCTCATCATTACTGACATGGATGGTCAAGAAATCCCAAACATTGTCAATGCTGATTCATTAAAGAAGTATTTCCACTAAAGGGCACATTGATGTATCACTTCTGAATAAATTTGAGAGAAAAAAAATGATGTTCCTGCTAGGCTAAAAACTCAAAAGGGCTGCCTAGGCAAAAGTTAGGGAAAGAGAGGTGCGACTGAAAACTAAAAAATGGGCAGTCGTAGCAAAAGGAGAGCTGAATGATGGTCTGCTAGGCTGAAAACCGGAAAGGGCAGCCTAGGCAAAAGTTAGGGAACTGAGAGGTACGGCTACTTCTCCAGAGGATAGACACAACAAAAGGAGAGAAATTTTGAGAGAGGAAGTAAAAAAATGAAAAATTAAAAAAGAAAAGAAAAAGAAAGAAAAGATAATCTCCCCGCTAGGTTGTTGCGCATTGCGCTATCTAGGCAAAAGTTAGGGGAAAAAGTGTTGCCTCGATCACAGTGATGCGGAACTCTTCAAGCACAATGCCATAGTCATGGTTTAATAGGTCAAAGGCAAGTGATCCAAAATCAGGAAAGGCTAACGTGAGATCTCAAGGGCCGCTTCTCGAAATGGGATTGAACTGCAGTATCCTGTGAAATCTGGAGCATTCAATAAATTCCCTCCCCTTACCTTTATATTGCAAATCATGCTTGCACTAGTAGCCTTTCTTTTCAAAGGGAACACAACCACTCCTTATGTTGGTTACAAATTGAAAATCCTATACATCTACACTTGAATTACTTCACTCATCGTGATTCGGGCTGTTTAGAATGGAACTAATGAAAATATGGTTTGTTCACGACTTTACAGATAGGCGGAGGGAAATTCCAAGAAGCATCCTCCCCAGGATGATTCAAAACCTGATTAAGCAAAAGAAGGCAGGGTGAACTGCAAGAAGGGCTCAATTGTGAATCCCAAGGTGAAAATCAGACCTGTTGCAATAAGCCCAATCAAGGAAGCAATGACAAAAGAATTGGCTTCAACCTAACAACAAGCAAAGATGGTAGTTTTGAGATGCTCGTGCTTGATGGCACGTGACTCTTTGTGATCGACTGCGCACTTCTGCTTCATGCTCAACTACGTGCCTTTCCTCCTCGCGCTCAACTGCGTACTTCTTCTTCACACTCAACTGTGTGCTTATCCCTTCACGCTCAACTGCGCACCTCCCTCGCCCTCAGCTGCGCACTTCTTTCTCGCGCTCAACTGCACACTTCTTTCTCAGGCTCAATCGCGTGCTTATCCCTTCACGCTCAATTGCGTGCCTTCCTCCCTCGTGCTCGACTGCGCATTTCTTCTTCATGCTCAGCTGCGCATTTCTCCCTCGCACTCAACTGCGCACTTGTCCATCACGCTCAACTCCATGCCCTCCTCCTTTACGCTAGACTGCGTACCTTCCTTCTTTGCGCTTGAATGGCACACATTCGTCTTTATGCCCAGTAGCGTATCCTTTCCTTTCTCACACCCCGAGCGTGAATTCACTTCTACGCCCAGTAGCGTATACCTTTTATACTCATGTCCTGAGCATCTACTCATCCTTGCTCCCAGAGAGCATTTCTACCACATTATTCCACTCCATGTCCCACTAGCTACCTTTTTATGGTTTGATGCAATTTAGTGAAAAAAGTAAGAAAAAAGAAGAAAAACATGAAAAATGATGAAAAAAAAGGAAAAGGGAAAGAAAAAGGAGAAAAAAGAAAAAAAAGGAAAAGAAAGGAGAAAAGAAAAAATTTGACGGAAAGATCATTGTTTCAAAGAAATTCCAATCTTCTTCAATCTAAAATTAGGTCCCTATATTTGTCTTTGAAACGATGCTCTTTTCAAGATCTCTGACTTATCATCGACAGTCACTTTAAAGAAGGGCAGCTGCAGACACCTCATTTTAGCTCGGGAAGAAATACATGGGACCATGGATAAAAAGTGAAGAATTCGAGAAAGAACTATCGATCTTAGCGACTGAGTGGGATTCAGAGGCTTGGCAAGTAAACTTAAATGTGTTAAAAGTCATAAAATTTGGTTTCATCACAAATACCATCGAGTTAGCTTTGACTTGGTGGGTCTTGGGCCCCAAAATTCATCTTGGATAGGGAGATACAATTTTTTGAGCGAAGATTGCCCAATCTGTAAACAGTAACCGGGTTGTGGCAGGTTTTGTAGAAAAAGTAATATCTATTTATTAGAATGTTCAATTTGAACAATACTTATGAAATTTTGACCTTAGCTTATGAAAAATCAAGGAAAAAATAGAGTGAAGTATTGGAAGGTCCGGAATCAGCCTCATAAATTTGATATCCAAGCCTCAGTGTGCAGCGCCGGCCCGTACTGGCCAGTCAGGTTCAGAAATTCATTTCTCACCAGTCCTGAGGGGTTTTTGCGGGATTCTTTTTTTGAAGTGTCACTAATATGATCAATATTTACCAAAAAATATTGGAAAGGAAAGATAAAATTCATGCTAAGTTGAGGAGAAGAAAAAAGGGGCAGGTCCAGAACTGATATGGAATGATAATATTCCAGCTGTAAGGATTGAACGAAAGTGGAAAGGAAATATTGCTGCAGCCCATTGATTCAGAAATTAGATGATACATGGCTGATTTTGAGTCTGGATATATTCCTTCTTTCTAGATTTAATTCCCGAATCAAGGGTGTAAAAGGAGGAAGAGCTGAATGTTAAGGAAGATTGGAAAAAAAATCTCGAGCTGCCAACCACTGCCAACATACTTCTCGTAGCTGCCACTGTTCTGATTGGTCAGCGCATCCATTGCTTCAGGCGCCCCCTCCTCATCTGCTCGATTCCTCTGCTTCAACGCCAAGTGTTTATCAAGCCTGCTTTACTCAAGTAGCTACCAGTTATCATCGGTGATTTAGGTATGTGCCTAACTTCAATCTTTCAAGTTCTATGATCATCCCTTTTGTTTGATTGTGAATGTTCCATGTTACTGGAATCTCTTACTGTTGTCACTCAAATAAATGCTCATTGTCTTTGTCCTTTTGGGTTGTCAATAATATGAACACATACTCACAGTCCTTATTATTTTCCCGACTCGTCACCGCCGATTTGAGCGCCAATTCTATGACATATTTCTGCATATTTTGCTGGTTGTTTCGTTGTTTCTAACCGCATGACAACACCCATGAAGAATATAGATTTCCCTAATATTGTTCCGTTTTTAAGGCTCCTCTTGATTGATTGATTTGGATCTTTATTAGTGGCTAGGAACTAGTTATAAGGACATGTTTTTATAGTAAGCTGGCAGAGTTATTATTATTATTATTATTTTTTCACAATTCCTTTCCATTTATGTGCATGTGGATCCGATATATCATCATGACTGCAAGAATTATCTTTAATTGGGGAAATATGTGAGCTATTGCTTGTGTTGTTCTTCCATCACCTATAGTTTGTTCACATGATTTCTACATTGAACTCATGCTTATTTGAGCATAACCTATAATTATCGTCAAAATTGAAATTCATGTGATTCATGTGGTGTTTGGTGTTTGATTTGTTTTGATGACATGTTTAGGACGGATAGACTCAATAATTTGCTATGTTAACTGCTAAAATAAAATAAACTTGGCTTATTGATTCTAGGAGTTATATAAGCAAAGGTATGGTGATTGCATTAGTCATTGGGTATTCATGTTTCCTTGTGTTGCTATTGTTCATTTAATGCTCATTCTAGTCCCTTTTTTCCTTCCATTATCATGTTGTTTCCCTTACTAGGAGTAGAAAACTTGGAATTAAATAAAATAAGGCAAGCTTAAAATAATTTAGAAATAATTTTTTAAAATATTATTATAGTTTTTATTATAAATTAAAATAATTGATAAATTTTTTGATATTTTAGAAATTTCTAAAAATAAATTTTATATATTTTTTGTATTTTTAAAATAATTCATAGTAAATTCTAAAAAGCATTTTCTAAAATAATTTATGCAACTTTATAATATTTTTAAAAAATATATTTAATTTTCTATAATTTGTATAATATTTTTCTATATATTTTATAATTTTTGAAATTTTAAAATAATTTATGTAATTTTTAAAGATTTTCTAGAATATTTTAAGAATATATAATTTTAAATTTTAAATAATTTTCTTTTATTTTTTTCATATTTATCTATTTTTAAAATTTTTACTTATATTTAATAATAATATCATTATTTATTTAAAATATTATGTGGGCATGCTACGTCAGCTTCTGTGCACACATGGCTTCCATGTCAGATTGCCACGTCATTAAGCATTGACGGCGTCAACGACAATTTGACGTTTTGTAGTAAACTGTAACAATTTTAAAAAGAAATGTACTAAAGTGTAACGAAAAAAAGGAAATATACCATTATGAAACAATTCTTAAAGAAAATGTATTTTTTAAGTAATTTTTCAAAATATAATATTATAATATTTAATGTGATAGGAAATAAATGTAATTTGAATGGTACCCTCATTCTTCTAGCAAATATTTTTTGAATGAAAGGGTATAGTTTTAAAATCGGACCAACCCAGGAACCAAATAAGGCATGAGTTTATGGGTTCATGGGTCAAACCCTAGTTCAATGGGTTCCTGTTTATATAATAATATAAAATTAGTAATAAAAAGTTGAAACAGTACTAATTCAAATTTTTAGCATGACTAACATAATAGCCAAGTTGAACACAAAAACATAAAAGTAAGTTCAAAAATAAAATTAGTTCATCATACAAATTTTAAAAATATATGAAGAATATCACATAATCAAAATAAAATAACAAGTAAATGAACGAATGTATAAAGCTTATAAGGTTATACCGGCGGTTTCCTTGTATATTTCAAAAAATGGTGTGAAATGCCAAGTTGCCCAGGTTCAGGAAGGAAACTATACTTATCTCCTGAAAGAACATCTGAAAAGTATGGAAATGGTAAAATAGTAGGGCAACTTAACGGCCATAGCCGGAAATCGCAGTTTGAATTTTCACCCACAGGCTAGAGCAGAATCTCTTTCTCAAACACAACTAATGTTCGAAGAGAAACAGCAGGACAAAGTAGCCTTCAAATACTTATTGTTTTCAAATAAATATGCAAGTGTTGACATATGTCAAACTGAGATCACATGTTCAACCTGCGATCTCAGTTGAACATCTGCCAACACTTGCATACTCATTTGAAAAAAGTAAGTGAACTAATATCGCATCTTCAACATGCAATTTCAGTACAAAAATAAGATCGCATGTTGAAGTTTCAATCTTTTAACGGTATAGGCAGAAATACTTTGTTTGAACATTTTTTAAGTATTTTTTTTCCTTCCGTACGGTATTTTCTCACGTTTATTGTGGAATTTGTACATGTGACTGTGAGTAAAAAATGAAAACACACCCATAAGAAGGAACTGAAGATGCTTGGACAGCAATGATGCCTGAGAAGGAAGACGCCTCGATCAACGATGACGCCCGAGAAGGAACATGCCTGAGAAGGAAGATGCCCCGAAAGAAGCTCGTCTGTGGAGTTGGAGTTGTGGTTGGAGCTGCTATTGAAGATGGAGTTGGATTGAAGATGGAATGGAATAGCAATTTGAGATGCGACTGGGGTTTGTCAATTTTAAGTGACCGAGTCTTTAACCGATTCCTATGTGCGTAGAAAATCTAGTCTGACTAGACTAGTCGGAGGATCCAACCGAAGTCTCAATGTAATCCAATCTTTAATGAAAATCGGACCGGGCTAATAGTCGGTTCTTGAGCGAACCGGTTTAATTGGCTGGCTCGGTCTGATTTTAAAATCTATGCCATGGAGTGTTAGCAAAAACATACATATAAATATTTATCATACAAGAAGAAAATCAAGTAAATGAAGAGAAATAATTAATATTATATATATGTATATATAAAAGTCATTCTGCACGAGGGATGAATTGATATCATGGAACAAATGAAGTTTAAAAATAGCATTTATATATATGTATATATAAAAGTCATTCTGCACGAGGGATGAAAATATATCATGGAATAAATGAAGTTTAAAAATAGCATTTGATAGTTTGAGATGGCTTTTAATTTATGGGTCCCACATGCACCCACTTCTAAAGCAATTTTACCACGGTTTATTGGATTCGTTTTACCTGGTTCTTCTCTTTTGACTTTGTACACTTTCAAGGCTCGGTAAATGAAGAATACATTCATCCATAAAAAAAATGAAGAATAGATTCTATTTTATACCCAAACACTGCAAAATAGAATGCAAAATCCCAACTTTCCAATGCAAAGTTTTTACATCATACCAAACAAGGGTTTAATATTCAGGGTAAACCATCATTTTGGTTCTCAAATTTATAGCGAATCATCAGTTTGACCCTTAAAATTTGAAAGTCATCAATTTGGTCCTCACTATTTAATTCCGCCAAATAATTTGGTCTAATTGTTATAACATCATTTATGGACGCTGATATGGACGGTGATAATCGCTTCTTGTAGTCCAACATGACAAGTTGCTAGTTATGGATGGTTTAAATTTTAAAATTAAAAAACTAGATCATTAATTTGGTCCTTATATTTGTATTAACCACCAATTTGGTTCTCAAATTTTGAAAGCCATCGATTTAGTCCTTAAATTTTAATTTCGTCGCTGATTTAAACGAAGAATGGGGTAGAAGAAACTTTGGAAGTGACTGAGAGCCGATCTGCCTTAGTTAGTCCAAGATACCTAAAACTAAGAAGGAAAGCCAAGTTGTAGTTTACGGTCCGATTTGTCCCTCCGACATTAAATTCAGTTGGTATGTAGGTAGAGAGAAAGTGGTAAATGAAGAGAGATAAGTTCTAGAGTAGAATAATACCTTTAAGACTACTTGAGTATTTATATATGTGTTAGAGAATTAATACGTAATTTTAGAGAGTTGCTTCGTAATTGTGAAAGTCAGCAGCAAATCGACTGCTACGTATACTTTGGCAAATGGTTGATATATGTTCGACACAGTTTTGGCCTTACATGCATTTTCCTTTTATCAATAACCTCCCCTTATAGCATTAAACTATCACAACTTTATTGCCTTCCCTTTCCTCAAAATTTCTAACCCTAACCATCAAAACTTGTAGAAATACTAGAGGTAAATTGAAGTCTTAATAGTGAAATTCATTCTTTTTGTCTTTGAAAATTGTGTTTAACAAATTTTATTTTTATGTTGATACACAACAATCGTAATGTTAAATTCAACTGACACCTCTCCCAAAATGTTAATTAACATGAGAAGGAACACTAGAAGATTCAAAGAGAGCTAATAAGTGATAAGATCAAATTAATAAATGGTAAGATTGGAGAACTTTTATTTTGTGTTGATAAGCGATAATTGTAACTTTGAATTCGACCGACACCTCTCCCAGTCGAGATATTAATCAACATGAGAATGACACTAGAAGATTTGAGAGGGAGTGAAATTGAGTAGGGGCACATAACCGTCTCGATATAGGTGGTGGTTAAAGGTGTTGAGAAATGAGATTATATTGTCAGTTTGAGAGTCCTTTTTATCCTTGTTAAACTACAGTTTATTTGTGTTTTCGCATAATGAATCCATTGTAATGAGAAGGGTTTTAATGGAGATGAATGTTAATAACTTGAGAATTTGATAAACAATTAATGAAAAATAGTATTTTGAACAATTTTATCCAATTATTAATTGTCACGTGGTATTATAACCCCAAATTGACCGTTCGTGTCCCCATCAATCTTGTAAAATAACATTTTAGCAATTGGACCAAATTATCTAATAGGATTAAATAGTGAAGAACAAATTATTATGTTTTAAATTTTTAGAACTAAATTTTTTGATGATTAAAATAATGGTTTACTGTTATTTGTAAAAAAAAAATTAATCCTATTATTGATTACCGCGTGACATGTGAAACCCAAAAAGCTGCCAGCATCATAGACATTAGCACTCATAAATGGCATTGTAACATCTGGATTAAATTACCTAACGAAGTTAAACAGTGGTGACTAATTTGACGACATCAAAACTTTGAAAGTTAAATTGATGACTCGCTACATATTTGAGAACTAAACTGATAATTCGCTATAAATTTAAGGAACAAAACCATGGCTTACTCTTAATATGTATGCCCATCGAGGACAAGCACCATATCATATACAAGAATGAACCTAAATTCAGTTATCTATTGTGAGCTTTAAATACTGCTTAACAATATTCACCTTTAGGACAAACAGCTGACATATTATTGATAAAACAGGAGAAACCACAGGCAAAATCCAGCCTGTCAGGCTACCAACAACTATTGGGGAAATTTTTCTTCTTGCTAACAGACCATCAAATTGAAAAGCTAAATTTTAGGCGTTCCCAAGGAAAAAGGGTTGCTAGTGCCAATACAATCGTGTCTTAGAAACCACAAACCAAACTACGAGAGCACTGCCGTTACGTCAGAAGCCCTTAGCATGATGTAATCAGATCCATCAGTTCCCTTTAACTCATTTCCATCGTACTTTGAGTACATCACAGAGTTCCCCGGGGAGATCGACAATGGTTTCCTGTTTCCCTCCTCATCACTGCAATAGCCTGCTCACAACGTGCAGATGTATTATCACTTACAAGTGAACTCATGGAACATCAAAAACTGTGATGACCAACTACCAGTTATCAGTTTGAGTTCACAATATATTGAAATTATTCTTATGCCCTCTTAACTAAAATGGCTCATAGTAGATTCACCGTTACATGCAAATGCAGTTGACGAGGAAACATGATTAATTTCTCAGTATAGTAGTCATTGTAAGAGAATGTGTGAATTGAAACTATACAAATGTCTTCAAACACGATTGTGTGAATTGAAACTATATAAGACACGTTTATATGAATTGAAACTATACAAAGTCTTCAGATACAGCAGGTTAAATATAAACGATAAAGTGCAAAAGGGAGCACAAAGATACCAGAGGCAGCAGAAATTGGCCTTGCAAATAATTTCTCGGTGATGAATACAAATGGATAAAGAGAACATGTTAACAGCATACCATGCCAACAGAAGGTTTTTGCTTGGTCACCTTAGTCAACAGCAAGCCACCTGCAGTCTTCTCCTCAGCCTTTGCTACCTACAGCCAAAGAATCCAGCTCTCAGGTCTAATTCAAATCTTATATGAACCAAGATAGCAGTGGGAATATACTATTCTTATCACAAATTTTTCAATCTCTTTCAGTTTTGAGTATCATTATAGCTTCATATGATTCAAAGAGGTTCAATCAAACTCTTTCAAGGAAAGAACCTTAGATTTACCTTGATCAGTGCTCTATCATTCAGGGGGCTTCATATCCTTGAAATCATTAATATCAAGAATGCCTATAATGTCCTCTTCCTTCAGTATTAGATATTTCGACCTATTGAATTCTAGTCCTATCGGAGCATACTTGGAGTAGACAATCTAGGTGCAAATCTACACAGTCAATAGACCAACTGTCAACAAGGAACTCTATATTACACAAAAGCTACTATTTGTATTGATAGATCCAGTTACTTACCGGCACACTAATCTCGACTTTCTTCTTCCCAACTGTCCTGCCCTCTCCAACAGCAACAACGTCCCCCCCCCCCTCGGGGCTTTGTTTGTGTCGTCTTCTCCTCTGTGGCTTAAGCTTCACTAAGACCTTGTCCTCTAATGGCTTAATCAAGGTGTACTACAAGAAAGCACAACAACAAACTATTAAAACACACGCAATAACAACATAGAGCTGAATAATCTCCTATTGCCATTCTAAATTCACATGCTGTAGTAGCAATGACACCATGAAACACAAAGCATGGCAGTCCATGGAATGCTTGTCAAACTTTACAATTGATCAATTAGAGCAACAAACACAGATACATATGTGCTCATTAATGCATCTGGACAATGCCTTTTTATTTACTTGTCACAACATTTTGACCGAACAATTGTACAGTAGTATGAACTAAACATGTATGGAGATGTAGAACCGAGGATTAAGCACTAGACGTGCATAGTCTTGTGCTTCTTTTGACTCCTCATATTGGCAAAAGAAGAAATACGCTTTCCCGCACATAATACATTTCTAGCTAAATCTCTAACAAAGAGGATTGAAAGACTACTGCCATTGAAGTCAATTATTTGAAGCCATAGAAAGAAATCTACCTTAGGGGTAACAACTGTGGCAGCTCTAACCACGAGGCCACGGAAGGTCCTCTAGTGCAAAGAGCCGGCTCCGTATGGAGCCATTGAAGTGAACTTCACAGTGGATGGCTTCAACATTTCATACGAGGGGACTATTCGAAATGAGATGGACGGTGCCGTGAGGTGAGAGGTCGCCCTTTCTTGCAGGAGTGTCCTACATAGCAGAGGATTCGGTTATCTTGATCATCGTAGATGAAAACCCTAAAGTAGAGGCCTGGAGAGCCCATGATGAGGTTTTTATTGGATGAGGAGACTGTACGGAAATACCGCACTTTTTTAAAAATTTTCTTTAAAAACCGTTTCGGCCAAACTATTTACCTCAATACCGTCAATAGATCGCATGTTGAACACGCGATCTCTATTTTGTACTGAGAACGCATTTTCAACGTGCGACCTCATGTTCGTAAAATTTTTGGCACAGAGTGATCGCATGTTGAACATGCGATCTCTACTGACATCGCATGTTCAACATGCGATCTCTCTGTGCCAAAAATTTTACCAACTAAACAAATGTTAACGATTGTTAAATGTACAGAAATAGTGAATTAAGAATAAGAAGTAGTAAATTATCCATTAA
>JAOYND010000006.1:4479230-4498649 GCA_025802135.1 Lagerstroemia fauriei | reverse complement strand
TTAGAAAGCAGTTAAGAAAAGTATAAATTAATTAGAAAGTAGTCAACAAAATTCAATCAATATTTATCAAACTTTGGGCTCATAACTTCCCTTTACTCTATTCCTAAGTTCAAATCTAATCGCCATATGTAATTGGTTGATACTTAATGGAATTTGAAGTTCTCGTGACCCTTTTTAGGGGTGTGCACTGGTATCCGATAGTGTAGGTTCCAGATAAATTCTAATGGGAACATGATAGGTTCCAAGTAGAAAAATGAATAATCGATTAAAATAGATTTCGATTCCAGTTCCATTAAACGTGTGCACTATATCCTTATCCACCTCTCACCAAATACCAAAACCAACGACCCGTTAAAGTTTTGTGGAGTAGCCTATTCCTCATTACTCTACCATCAATTCAATTATATTCATAACCTTGTTGCAAATACACAACTTCATGCACTATCAATCTCAATTCGTATAGCAAGTGTGCGAGTACCAGTTGAAACCTACTTGATAATACAAATGAAACTTAGGTAGGGCCGGGGTAATAAATTGAGTAACCGGGTAGAATCAGTTCTGATTCCAATCACACAATACCCGAAATCGAGTATAAGTTTCAATCACCTATAAATTTCTCGTTCGAAATCTAATTCTCATGTTGTTTATACTATCAAGTATTTAACTTGATAAATTCTCATTTGATATAACAATTATCTATTTATTGTATTTAAAATATCAATAGAATTTATAGAAGAATAACAAATAATAATGAAATATATTCAAAATTTATATAGAATTAAGTAATATTTATTAAATCTTATATTAATATGCTAAAATAATGAAAAATTCAATTAAAATTATAAGAATTTATCATAAATTTGGTTACTTAATTATTATAATTAGAAAGTTATCATAATAAAAGGGAAAAAGACAAGTTCAAAGGGGTATAATACAGGTTCTAGGTAGGTCCGGTTGCTAATTACATAGAGTATTGATTTCAAAATTTAGGAATTGGTTCTGAATAGGATAAGGTTCAGGTATCGTGAAAACTTTAGGTACTGGTACCCGATCAACCATATCGTGCAGTGTGTGAATTCACAACTCCATCTATGTGCTAGACATCCTTATCAAGTAACTGTGAAGATGAGTCAAGCAATCAAGCAATTATTCAACCCCTTTTTTTTTCTTTCATGATAGTGATACATGACTCTAAATGGCTCATGCCCAAGTTAGCCGATGTAGCAAGGACTCGACTAATGACGACTATCCCAGTTGGTTTAGGGCATTGCTGATGAAGCACCCATCAGGTTTATCGTTGAGTTAGATAGATGAACTAACGACCACCACAAATACATGTTGGATCTATTGTACATACACTTGTGCATGATTATAAATTTGCTCAAACCCGAACGGTGATACTCGGAATCTTGGCATATTTTTTAGCTCATACAACACTTTTTATATTCATATATGAATCAACAATGAATCCAAAGTTCTCAATTTACCTTCATGTCTTCCCACAATCCACACAAATCACTCTGAAGGTCAAATCCTTACCTAGATGATGGGAGTCATGGTCAAAAATTAGGGTCAAAATTTCTAATGCATTTGGCTATGTCCAATATATCTCAAGTAAAACACAATCTCCTATTTGGCCAAATACAGTTCAAAACGGCTAATTTTCGTCATTAAATAAGGACCATTAGTAAATCGAGCTAGTTAACCAAAAAATGTGTTATTAGTTCATGCAGCTTAGCATTCACTAATTTAATGCAACAAAACCAAACAGCTATCCTAGTCTAGCCTAACTAATTAGCGGCCAAAAAAACTAGAAACCAATTCACATTTAGCCTAAATAAGCGCAATCAACCAAACAACAATAAAATCCGCAAACCTAAATCTAACATTGTCCTCAATACTAGAAGAGTGCAAAAGAAATCAAAAGATCGATAGAAAACTCCCTTATCCTGAAGTTTCCACCATTTTTTATTAGCAAACTCTAGGAATTTCATGAATTGCCCCTTGACTTCCTCCATTAGCTGATGAACTTCACCTTTAACTCTTGAAATATTTGCTACAACGTCCCTTTTGTGAGTAGTCCTAATCCCTCCTCAGCAAAGTTAAATGGATGTTTGAGAGGGTCCAAACCATTTGAATACTCTTAAGGAAACCTGCATCTTCACTTGGCTCAAATAATGTTGGTGGTGTTGGCGGATCGGGTGGCTCCTCCTTTAACGGCATCACAACTAAGTCCTTAGGCTTCCTTGAAGTTAACTCCATGGCATCATGGTATTCTTCATTATCACGAGGTTGTCCCAAATCTAAAACCATTTTTAAGTGCACCTCTCTTGAATAATAATATTCTTGAAACTCAGTATTGTCCTAAATCTAGAACCACTTTAGTTTGGACTATAGAAGCTACCGAGTGCCAACTCCTGTTAAATATTTGGATGGTATTGGACATGGATGAATAGATGCGTGATAATACGCATTGCTTGTAAGACCTCAAAATCCCTCGTGAACAATCATGTGCCAATTGATAGTCATAATGTGATCAAGAAACTTAAGAACAAGACTCGAGAGAAGATGGAGACACCTAGCAGTATTGTAAAACCAGTGAAGACTCTGAGAACTCTACCTATGGAGGTAGGGTTGGTAAATTGAGAGACGTACAAAGAGGCGATTAATCTCTTCAAGAGAATGAGTGTACTCAAAACAGGTAGAGAAAGCAGTTACTAATGCCCGGACAAATTGGCATTAGGGGGTGGCATCTTCGAAAATGTTGAACCCGTACCAAAGCTAACTTGTTTATCATTGAGCCGGAAAAACTACACCAATGAAGCCTAGTACTTTGAATTAGTGATTATCCTATGCACGAAGATGTGAAGCCTATCAATTAGCTATGCAGATAAGTAAATCTGAGATCAATGGTGGTAAGCTTGATGCAACCATTAACACCCTCAATATAGACATCAGGTTAGCATAACTATGAAATGCCCAGAAATTTTTGGCTTTTCAACTAACAATTATGCGCCATCCACAGTCTTTGTGCTAGGCTGCAGTTCAGGATACAAAAGCAACCAGCATTGGCTTTCTATGTCTTTATGTATATGTATCTAAGTAATGCGCAAAATATGCAATTTCAGAGGTCAGTCGGAGTAATGGGTTTATCAGACATCTGTAGCAGGGAGTGGCCTTTTTCTCTGGTCCCTGCATGCTCCGCACCAGAGCACCATCAAAATGAATCTTATAGAGACACAGGCCTGCATACTGCTCAAGAATACTTCAACGGGTTCTCAGGAATGGGGGCCCTGCAGTGTTCCAGAATAGGGGCCATTTTCAAGCCAACAATTTTAACCTCCGCATTCGAATGACCATTGAGAAAGGTATCTGTTATCTGATGAACAAGAGACATGGTAACAGTAAGAAACTTCCGTAACTTCATTAAAGTCTTTTATTACACAAAATGATGCCCTTTATATGTTGGGACAATGCAATATGAACCCTAAAACTTTAGCTGAGTGACAGTGTTCCCATACAACACTATTCCCCAAGAAATTAACAGTATTCCAGGAAGAGCCAGCTGTAAGAGCAGCAGCAATTTGTTAATTTAAGAATTTAGATTTATTTCCAGAATAATGAAAATAGTATCAGTTTTCATATATTCATTATCAAAGATGAGAAATTATATGGTACACTCTACTATAAACAGAGAATAAAATTGTCTGTTGTGCATTCTCAGTCAAGAAACTAATGATAGTACTCTAATGAAAGGGACAAATGGCAGGTATAGTGATTAGATAGCGTAAACCACATTCTACAGGACATTAAATTTGTCCTGACCAATAAGGAAAAAAGGAAAAGAAAAATATAGCACACAGCACTGTCTTGGGAACAGCCATGGAGGTAAAGGAAGGTCAGAGAGTGAGAGAGAGAGATTAGGATTTAAAGCGTCTTCAACATGACTGGGTTTGATGAGGAGGGTCACAGAAAGGTAGGATCTGGCCTTATAATACCAGTGACCAACCATGCAAAGCTGTGCCCAAAACTGGAGTGGGAGATTGAGAGTAATATTCTTCTCGAAAGAAGTAAAACACAAACAGGGTCTCTTGCATTTCTTCTCATTATGTCATTCTTTTCATTCTAGATTAACAGCAGGGAAGATATTTATAGGTTCGATACAAGCTATGCCTGAACAAAAAACAGATGTACTGCTTCTAAGTTCTCGGAACAGTCAACCATATTCCTACCAATACATATAATATCAATATGCTGATTAAAAAGGAGGGAAAAAAAAGACGTGCACAACAACATAGAATAGCAGGATTCTCACCTGGGTACACCCAAAAACTCTCAGTTCTTTAAGACATGAGCAGCTATCAACAATCAAACCCAAAGCCTCATCTGTCATATTACGGCACCAAGATAGATCGAGGCTCTGCAACCTCCTAGATTTTTTGGCTAGTGATATTGCTGTGTTAGAACCAGCCTAGAGAAATAGTCATACAAAACCCCATCAAGAAAGGCAATAATGCTAGTGTATAAATTTAAAGCACAGGGAAACCTAAAATAAAGATGTCACTTCAAATTATAATATCAACTTCAGATAGAGTTGGCTCAAAACAATCTCAATTTTTCTGAAAGTATAAGAGGATTTAATACCTTCTTAACATTATTGAGGGAAAGTTCTTGCAATAGTTCCCCAGAGGTTTCCAAGAATGCAGCAATCGCTTCATCACTTAATGCATACAAAAAAGAACAAAATATTAGAAATGGAATAATTGGCACTATTAGATTGAACATCATCTGTTTCCTAGACAATGCCAACAATTGATTCAGCTCCACTACCACAAAAACAAACAGACACTGGACATTAGCAGAGGTTTGAACAAAACTGACACAGCTCATATCCAAGAGCAATGGAATAAAACTACTACTCCCAAGAAGAGAATTCTGTCCAAAACCACATAATATAGAACTCTAACTGAATTGCAGAGTTAATGGCATGTCTTCGCCATCAGCAAAGCAGAAGCAGAAGACAGCAGTCCAATATTAACTCAAGTAGACAACCTACAACAATAAATGTGCCATTTACACTCTCTATTAGACAACAGACAACTCAATTGCCTAAACCGTGTTCATTTTATCTCTTTTCTATCCACTAAACTAGATTTCAGAACAAACACATTATGTAATTTCCCTTAAGATTCTACTACCTTGAGAAGAAAAAAGACAAACGACAGTGCTTAAGTTCCAAAGATAACTATTTCTCAGAGTAAAAGATGTCTGGCTCTAATCCAAAGGACATGAGGCCTTGCATTATCACATCCTAAGAGATCTAAGTAGACTAAATACACAATGAAAAATAGACACAAGACCAACTTAGCAGCACACAATTCAGCATCCAAACTGATGTCTAGGATAAATTTCAGATTAATTTATCCTAGACATCAGTTAAATTTCAGATTAATTTCCCTTCAAAGAAGGAAATCTTGGTCCAAGCAGGCAAGAGTACTAGGGCAATAATTTTCCATTGATTTTACTGAACGTATAACAGAAACAAGATTGCAAATCACTGTATCAATGAGAATGTGATTCCCCGTAGTACCTGAATGTATTTCGGCAAAGAATTAGCTTTTCAATAGCCTGACAGCCATTTGCAAGATATCCAAGAGAAGAATCTGTCAACTTGGTCAGGTTAGCAAGGTTAAGAGCAAGCAAACCAGGACATGTTTCTGCAATGGCTTTTAAGGAAGCATCAGTCAAATTCCTGAACCAAAATAGACAAATAGAGAAGAGTTAAAGAAAGGAGATAAAAAAATGCATAAAAGGGCATAAAATATTTCAGCAATTTGAGCACAGAAAGAGATGAAGATAGAAGAGAAGTTTTATGAGAAACCCATAAAGATCTAAACAGAGAAACTCACGTGCAATCACTCAAAACAAGTTCCCTGATATTATGGCCTTGCTGAATTATGAATTCTCTGACAAAATCATCAGATACTGATGTGATTCCAGCCACCGACAACACCTGAAGATGTTCAATTTTTTTCAAAGCAGGTAGTATGAGCATTGCATCAATGCTCTGGCAGTCATTTATATACAATTCCCTCAGAACTGATCCCAATGAATTCGCCAAAGTTTCAATGCTGCTGCCAGTGAGTAAGGAGCACTGACTGAGATTAATGGACCCAAGTGCAGGAGCGGATGAAATAAGTGTAGCTAATCCACCATCTGTGAGACGGCAAGCACCTGTGATTGATATGGTAGAGAGTGCAGGCAATGCTGACCGAGAAATGGAAGACATAACATAGTCAGGCAGGCAGCGTCCACACTGGTCAAGTTGCAGTACCTGAAACAACTTATCTAAATAAATAAACTACAATAGCAGACAAGAAGTCAACATACAAAAACTTAGTTATAGGAGCTATCTGTAATCAGAATTGCCCAAAACAGACGTAAGGAAAAGGGGAAAAACCCATCTAGCCAGTTAATCACTTGCAAATTTGAAAAATGAACATTATGATCAGTGTCTTCTTTTTCAAACATTATAGGCACACCAGTATCAGTGTTTTTGACACCTTATGATAATCTCCAATCTCACACTTGACTTGCCAAGACGATATCAGATAGCAGAATCTAAAAAAATTGCAAATACATAAATTTGTCATCACGTTAAAATTGAGGGTGTCAATATAGAACCTAAAACAAGTCAAGCGTTGATGATGTCCTACGGGTTATCAAAAGTTTATTGCGGTCTAGTCAATCATCAGCTAGCTGAATATTGCAGTTCAGCTCTATAAAACAGATTGGTAAAAACAACAAAGAACAGTCCAACCTGACATCTTGCATTGAAATTTTTCAACTACTACTGGCAAGCTAAAACTGTAAGTGAAGGACAATCTACAAGGCTCTTCCTGTAGCAAGACAATTGGAAGCTCAACACTTAAAACCTAATTGCTCAGACAATGGTAACTAGAGACACTATTATTATGTCACATGTTCAAAATTTGGAAAAGTTTAATAATGTTTCCTGCTCTGAATGGATAATCTGGATAATAAATTGATATAAGCAATGCACCCACATATTTGAAAGATAAGTTGATAGAAACAATGTACCGTTAGATTTCTTGTATCACATCTTCTAAGTGATTCAGTCAGCTCATCTTCAGTTAGCCATGAACTATCTTCTACACGGACCTCAGCAGGGGATCCGCCAACAAGAAGGTCAAAGAAGTGCTTGTTCATTTTGCGGGAATAACATAATAATTGGCTAAGCTTGTGCCTCTGCATATCAGGCACTCCATCGAGTGAAGTAATGGCATCAGCATTGGCAGCTAGAATATGCATACATAATTCCTGCAAAGAGGGAATAAGCAGCTTTTTTTGGGTTCGCCTATCCCTGTTTGGAACCCATGTGATAGCTGACTTGCATTTATTCAAGGAAGAGTTGCTTTGCAGAGTGGACATTTTTGCCGCTCTGTCCCTAATAATTGCCATGGCAGTGGAGAAAGGACCAGGCCAATCTTCAGGCTCTGGATCAGCTGGCCTCGGTGCCGCATCTACATTTCTTGCTGCCTCAACTGGTAAGTTGTTGCCACCCTCATCATCCGGGTTAAAATGTGCAAACCTTGACGCATTTTGCCTAGCTATATCTCTGAATCTTCCCCTTCTATCCACTGTGCTTGACTCACCTGCTGCTTTCTCTCTAGACCTCTTACTCCTTGTCTGAACCATATTCTCCAGTTCCAGACCAAAGTTCTCCACTCCTTGACCTAAAGGCTTTAACTCCAAATTTAAATTTATGACATCTATACTATTAGATAGCAAATTCTTATCATTTTCCATCCTTGCTTTCCCTTTTTCTTCTGCACCATATTTCCGTCGCCCTGAAACTCCACCACCTTCACTACCAGTACCTTCGGGAACTAAATCAATGACCTCATTTAAATCTATCTTATCCTTTCCTTTGTCTTCACGTCTCAAAAGCTTCCTACTTCTCAATGAAACAATCTCAGCAAAGCGTGAGCCTTCCTCTCTATTCTCCGTGACATCAGTGGCCACTCCAGTAACCTGACTCAACCCTAACCCTTCATTCCCTCCGAAATCAATAACATTAACCGAATTCTCAGCAAAATCAATCGCAGCCCCAGAATCAGATCCTCTCTTAGCGACACTCTTCCCTGACCTCAAACTCATAAGTACAGCAGAAGCGATCAAACAAGCATCACCCTCCAATTTTCTCTTACCTCTATCGTCGCGATCACTCCTGCTGCCTCTGCCGCCCAGTTTCATTGCTTCCGCATTCTTGTCCTCACAGGTTGATGAGCCTTCACCGGCACCATCGTCTTTCAACGGACAGGACTCCTGAGGAAGCGGTAACCCCTCCGCAGCTCCTCCACTCGCCGCTGCCGAAGCAAGACGAAGGCTCCGCCGGGGATGTGGCAGTGGGGCAGCAGAGCGGGGACCACCGGAATCCGGCGTCGGCACCAAGCTGGGAGATGGGGGTGTCCCGACCACTTCATCTCGGGAGGGCGTGGACGGGTCAATTTCGGCCGATCGTTTGGGTTTCTTGGCCGGTGAGTCGGCGGCAACGGAAGATATGACACGCGATCGTAGAGCCCTCATTGTCACTCGTCAGAGGCTGAGAGAGAGAGGGGCTTGAAGGTTTCTGAAACGGTGAGAGGGAGGGTGTGGAAACGGAGGGGAGTAAAGTGTTCAGAGAGTGGGGGGATTGGGGTTAATCCCGTTTGGATTAAATATTTTTTTATATATATGAATTAATCGATAAAAAATAATTGGGAGACAGGAGGCTTCCGCTGGAAGCAGCGAGTGGGGAGTGGAGTGGGGGCGCCTGGACTTTCCCGCCAATTCGAGTTCGCTAGGTCACGCAGCAGCAGCAGCTAGAAGACGAGACCTCCGAATTTTAATTATCCTCCCATCCCTATTTTCATCATAATTACAAGACTGATTTATTCTACTCACGCCTCGCGGCCGATGGATGTGAAATATATATATATATATATATGTAACAAATTCATTATACAAAATTTTTTTGGATCTTGACGTGTATAATTTTTACTATTTTTGATAATTAACTCTATACATGTCAAAATTTGAACGATTATTTATACGATGAACATGTTACGTATTACATTGTTCTCATTCATTGTTGACAGATATCATATAGGCCTGGGAATTCGCGTCGGGTCGGCCTTATCATGCCGGCCCGGCCTGGCCCATTAAGTTTATCGGACAAGGCTGGCAGGATCCAATAACAAAGAGGCTCATTAAATACCAGCCCAGCCCAGCACATTAACAATATCGGGCCGCTCAGCCCAGCTCAATAAACGAACCATCATTAAAATTCTCTTTTTGTATATAAGATGCCTTATAGAAGTGGAGATCGAGACGGGGAAGCGAAGATAAACTTCGAGTGAACACTGTTGAGAAGAGTCTATTGTTTTGTTTTCTTTAGGTATTAGGGTTATGAACTAACGAAGAGAAGAGGGGCTGAAGAGGGGCTATAGTGAGTCGGTGACAGAATGAGAATGGGTAGGGTTTAGGAGAACGCACATCTTTTTTTAAATGGACTAATGGGTCGGGTGGGCCTTGATTGCATGGCCCAGCCCAGCCTTATAAATTTTCATGCTGGGCATAGCATGGCTCGATAAAAGTATAGGCCCAATAAGTCTTGGCCCAGGCACGGTCTTATCATGCGTGGCCCGTGTCGAGCTATTGGGCCAGGCTAAAAATTGCCGGGCCTAATATCATATCACGTACCCTTCTTTTCTTTCTCTAAAAAACGATAGCAACAATAATGACGATCTAGTCACTCCACTACATAATATTCAAGTTTTATCTTTAATCGTAAACATATCAAACAAACCAAATAATTAGTACTAATGTAACATTATCAAAAGTCTAATATAATTTAAGAAGTCGATATTCACTAAAACACAAGTTCAAGAGTCCTTTTTAGCATTTTTATTAGAATGGGACTCAAACCTGTAATATTGGTATGTCAAACCGCATGGAAGTAACTTTTGAACAACTAGATAACCGCTCTTGGCAGTCATATCACATAGCCTTCTAGATTTCTCGCGGGGAGAATTATATTGGCAGTTATAAAAGTTTGTCATTTCTCCTAAGTCAGTCCTCTAAGTTTTAAAGTGGCATTTTCAGTCCTAAATATTTGCTCCGTTAGACATGTGAAGTTCATTCCTTTACTTACTGTTAGAATGCCGCTAATGTATCACTAACACCATTAGTTCTTCTAATTTTACCGTTAGTTTGCTAACATGGCACATGAGTGGCCTTTTTATATTAAATATATGACATGGCATATGCAAAAAGACATTTTGTGGGACCCTAAATAAATTTTGAGTGATTTTCAAGATTTAGAAAAATTAACACGACAAATTCGTGTCCCGACCCAACTATCCGGCTAGATCAAAATGAATCTAATTGATTTAAAAATAAAATAATCGCGGTCCTAACTCGAAAAATCATTGTTCAGTGCTGGTTGAACTGGGTAAGAAGAGCTTGCTGAAATAAACCGAGTTGAAAATGTCAAATTAAATATATTACTGTCACGTCAGCCAAATTAACGGAAAAAAATGATGATTTAACGCCGTCAGTGACACATTAGCAACATATAACGGAATGGACTTAACGTGTGTAACGGAGAAAACATTTAAGACTGAAAATGTCACTTTAAAACTTATAGGACTGATTTAGGAGAAATGACAAACTTTTAAGACTACTGCTGCAATTCTCCTGATTTCTCGCGACTGGTTCATTAGCATAGGCTCCCTCCTTTTCCAATCCTCCTAGAAACACTGAAAATGCTAAACAACCCATAAGATTTTAGAACAGTAACCATTTCCTGAAAACGGGAACTAAGATTAATTAAAGTATTGTTAGATTAGATTCAATAAGAAGAGACTTACCTCCAGGGAAAAAAGCATAAAAAGGGAAATTAAATTAGAATAGAATTAAATGAATTATTATTATTAATAAGAGATGATCTAGTTTGGAGAGAAAAATCTAGGGAACAGTGGCTAAAAAGGAAGACAAGAACACTAGATTATAACATCTTTTCACTATCATTAGTAGAAGTTAGAATAACATAAATGCCATCAAATTGGATAATAATCTTTGGACCGATGATCACTCTGGCATTTGCGGTTGTTTTCTAGACAAATTATGACTTTTGTACGCTCAGCTAAACTAGAATTACCAAATAACATCGAAGATCTAATTCTACCTATAATCAATGAATAACCTAATCAAATCCATGATAGAGCTGAGATTCTGAACACCTTTAAATAAATGCAAGGGTCAAAGGTCTCCTGGCAGAAGTCTGCCATCTTATACAAAAAGAATTGGCATGGAGTAGGTGACTCATTATGTAATGCTGTTATTACATTTCTATAGAATAAGTTATATTTTAAAAGGTAAGAATAATACATTCATAGCTCAGATTCTCAAGACTAAAAGAGCCTACAATTTTAAGGAATTTAGACCAAATAATTTCCAAGATAATGACCGATAAGACTAAGCCCCTAATAAATAAGTTGATTGGGCTCAATCAAACATTTCTTAATAACAAACCTGTCTATAAAGATGGCTCCTTTCCAAGAAATAATGCATATCATGAAACAATACAGATCTGGAAGAGGATGATGGCTATGAATAAAAAATGATTTTGAATATGCGTTTGACAAATTAGAATTATCGTTAATTATTACGATTCTAAAAAATTTTGGCTTCCGTAGGACATTTATTCGCTAGATTCATCAATGTATTTCAACTCCTGCATATTTCCATCTGATAAATGGGGTTTCCCAATGGTTATTTTAAGTCTTCTTGTGGTTTAAAGTAAGGAGGAACATAAATATCCTCCTTATTGCATGTTCGAAGCCTTTTATAACTAGTTAGTACATCTGAATTTATCATACTATATGCTTTTGTTGGCATACGTATGGGGTCGCTTTTGAAAACATAATCGATGAATTTTATCTTGCACCTACTTTTTGTTAACGAATATTATTTTCTCAAGATCTATACAAAAAGGATTTTGAAACTTGCAAGTATATTTTAGAGAAGTTTTGTAGTGGAGTGGATAGTGCATAAATTATAATAAGTCAGACACTATCTTTCACTGCTCCATAAAATAGAAGACTAGCTAACAACATTCTAGAGATATGAAAAATTAAGAATGACACCAAGTACCTGCCCTCTTTTTTTTTTATATAAGAGGCATATAAACCTAAAAGATGTTGAAGAAAGAAATGATAAAAGGAACACAAGAAACCTCGGTGGTGAGATCGAATATGAGAGCGGTAACAATTGTACTAAATCCTCTTTCTCTAATCCCATCTTTTTACGTAGAAATATATCCAAATCTTTTAATATCTTATTGGCAAACTACGTAATAAATTAGCTATTTGGAAAGACCATACACTCTCATGAGTTAGGAGAGCTATTTAATCAATTTATAGCTAATACCAATTGATTCTATGTCAATTTTTTCCTAATTCCAAAAAAAATCACAAAGAAGATGAATTATATCATTTGTAAATTTTGTTGGGGCAAAATCAATGAGAATAACAAACAATACGCTCCTCTATCATGGGATAGATTATGTAAACTGAAGAATGTGGGTGGGTTAGGGTTTATGAGGTCAGTGGATTTGAATAGGGCTATTGTTAGGCATATAAAAGAGACACATATACCTAAAAGGGTAGAAAAATGAGGGGATAAAAAGGATATGGAAAATTCCACTAGTGAGATCGAACTCAGTACGTCTAGGTCACAACACGATAATGATACCAATTGTAATAGACCATCTTTCTCGAATAAGGATATTTTATCTAAACTGGCCTGGGAATTAACTTGCAAATCAAACAATCTCGCGCCCAACACTATATATTTCAAGCATGATAATTATTCTTCTCTTTAAGTAAAGTTTTGGGTTCAATTATTACGAATAGAGAGAATTCACCTTGAAATAGCTTTACCGTTAGTGAACCAACCCATCTCAAACTGGATTAGTTAGGATATTTGACTTCTAAATATCAATGGTATGGATAAAAAAATCTAAATAAATCAAGTATATCATACGCTTAGTAGAGTTGTAAGCAAACTTTACACTAAGGTGCATGTAAGGTGAATGGAGGTGTATTTGACACCCCAGTTTGGTATGATCCATATATCCCTCTAATTGCCATGGGCTTGCCTTTCCTATTAGGTAATATATGATTTGACCCTAACCTAAAGGTGAGTGGTCTAATACTGCATGATCCTTAGAACAACTATTCAACTTATTCTCGAGGGGCACTACTCAGAACATAATTAACATGATCTTGCCTCAGATAAGTTAGCAGGATCAATCAATATGTCCTCTTGATTCAAAAGGTTTTTACTCCATCAAATCTTTTTATAACTTCAACCAATAGAAAAGATTTTATCAAAAATAATTCAACTACCAATCTTTCATTATAGACAACTCTTTGAAAACTTGAAATTCATGAAAAATTGAAAGTCTTCTTATGGAAGCGGGCGAACTCTATCTCTCCTATTACTCTAAGAGGACGACCCCTATCCTCTATTCAATACAAGCTCTTGCACTCTAATATTCCCATGTATAGCATCTTTTTGAATAATGCATTTACACAATGAATTATTAAAAAAATCCCCAAAAGATGCCTAATGACTATCCATTTGGAATGGAAACCTATCTAGAAATTACAAAAAATTGGTCCAAAAGTATTAGAGGAAAATTACTAAAAACAACTAATTCATGTTTAACTCAAGTGGCAGGCGACTAATAGCTCACACAATGTATGGTCCGATAATCCACAATTTACAAAATATAGATATGCTATATATGTAATTATAAATTTGAAAAACAATATACTAGTATTGTCACGTAGGAGAAGTCTTTCTTCATTAAGTGAACTTTCCATTGTTTAGTCACTTAGAATGTTTTCATAGATTTTCTATTATATGCATCCATTGATTTTAAATCCACAGAGGTAGAATAAGCTAATGCATGAGTTTTTAGATCCTTGAATTTAATAAGAATTTTTTGCCAGAAAAGAAAACGGTACTTTTATTCAGAACGCAATGTTTAAACTAGATACGCTAATCCCACGTGGGGGCAACAGTCTTATGACCGTTATTCTCTTTTTTTTTTCTTTTTTTTCCACGGTTCCAGGCCGGTCCGGGTCGCTAACGGTTCAGGGCCGGTTAATTGTTCAAAACGGGCCGGTCCAGTTCCGGTTCAACGAGCCAATTTCGCCGGCCCCACCCATAACCAGACTTAAACCATTAGGGGACGGGCCGGTTATGGTTCACTCACGGTCCGGGCCGATTCACGGTTCAAACGACGAGTTGGAGAAATCATCAAAATTTCTCCCAAGTCAACAATAACAACATGACTAACCCATCACCTGGATTCTAATATACCTAGAAGCAGTAAACTCTGACTTCAAATTGCCTCTCTAAACTTGAAGATACTTTAATTAGTTTTATGAATTTTTCTCATGCTGCTATTCAAGCTAATTCTAAGCAAATTATTGCTTCAAAAAGGCAAATGCAAAATATGGAGGCATAGATAGGCCAACATCAATCAATTATCGACCTTTTTGGAGCACTACCAAATTACACCACGATCAGCCCTCTTGGAAAGGACAATGAACAAGTCAAGGCAATCGCGTTGCAATATATGTTAGAAGTTGAGGATGAAGCTAGAAAGGTTCACCGCCCTAGACCATGACCCCTACTTCTAGAATAGTAGGACCGTAGCACAGGATAGCGATCCCTCGCAATAGAGCATAAAATAGCGATGGCACAAGTTCTGATGACTTCCTGGGTAGTAAGGACGATCTTAAACACATTGAGGAGGGCCAAAAGAAGCCTAAAAAAAGGAAAGAATATACCCACCTCTCTCCTACTCTCAAAGAGTAAAAAAGGCAAACAATGAGCATCAATTCGATAAGTTTCAAAACGTGTTTCATAAATTGCACATTAACATACCGCTTGCCAAAATCTTAGATAGATACCAAGTTATGTTAAGTTCATGAAGGAGATATTATCCAAGAATATAAGACTTGGTGACTATGAGACTATGGCTCTTATCGAGGAGTGTAGTGCGATTTTGCAATGTAAGTTACCACCAAAATTGAGACTCGAATAGCTTCACAACTCCTTACTCCATTGGTAACAACTATGAAGGTGGGACTTTTGTGATCTTGGTGCTAGTATGAAGCTATGCCCTACTTTGTTTATCATGATCTAGGTTTTGAAGAAGTGAAGTCATCATTGGTTACACTTCAAATAGTTGATAAATTCTTAGCTTATCCCCGTGATATTATTGAATATATTTTAGTTAAAGTGGATAAGCTCATATAATTTTATGGTACTTAATTTTGATAAGGATGTGGAGATCTCAATTACTCTTGGTAAACTCTTTCTTATTACAGGTCTTTCCCTAATTGACATGCAAAAAGGCAAGCTCACCATACTAGTTAACAATTAGAAAGTGACATTTAATGTATATACACTACAAGAAATTGGTACTATTTTGACAAATATTTTTTGTCACATCACATGATATTTGTGGTGACAAAAAATAATTGTCAAGAACTTTGTCAAAATAGTCCCGTCGTAATAGATAAATTGTGACAAAATTTAATTTGGTCACAAGAATGTATTACACATTATGACGGATTAACTTCTTGTCAATAATAATTGATATATTGTGACATAATATATTATCACCGTTTTCAAAGAGTTTGATTAATTGATTAAAACAAGTATAATAAGCAATAAAAATAAATTAAACACACATGGTAGTAAATTGTAAATTATTTGTTCTAGGTAAGAAAAAGCATAGGATCGTGGGCATTCAATAATTTAAACTTTGTTTTACCACTATGAGTTTTAACTAGCAACTTCTTAATCAGTTACAAGGCCATGTCTCTCACAAAAGTACATCATTTCAACAAGATATCCATCTATTCCATCAATTCACTATCCTCAAAATCAATTTTTTCCTCTAAATACACCATTATGAATCACAGCCCAACCAATTTAGAGATATTAACATTGACTCATAAGAACATCTGATTCCACTCAAACAGCATTCCAACCCAGCACTACCCCAAGATTTAACACAAAGAAACTTCATAATTTTCATCTAATCATCCAACAGGCATTAAGAAATAAGACGTACCTCAAGAACATAGCAGAGATAGAGCATAGCAAAGACAGAGCATAGCAGAGATAGAGACAAAGGCAGAATATCATTTTATGCCAACAAAACCAATGTTTTTCATTTCCTGCTTATCAGTTTCCGCTCGCTGAAATCTTGATAGTGGGTCTCGTGAATATAAGCCTCTTCAACCGATAGAGAACGTTACCTGTAGAAGAAATTAGTGAAGAGAGATTGTGGGAGAGAGTAATCATTAGTTGTCTTAGGTTTTGTAAATGGAAGAGCGAAGTGTGAAGCTTAGCGGAAAGAGGGATGAGTGGGATGACGTGAGCGAGCTTATCTCTTATTTTCGAAAATTAGAAGAATATTTTTATACTCACATCATTTTTAAGTAAGATTTTTTATTCCCTTCGTTAACTTCACCAATTTTATTACCTTTTTCAAATTAATAGTAACAGAGAATTGAAGAATTAATGATATTTTGTGTGTTGTATGTGCATGCATCACAAGCATGATGCAATATTGATAAGGAATATATTGCATACATAATTTTATTCCATGTTACTAACACAATTTCCTTGTCCCTTAATTATCCAGCACTAGCTAGATCGATCGTGTTCTTTGATTTATTTGACATAAACAAGCCCTAACACTAATAATTTTGTTAATGTATAATACTTTATGTCAATAAATTTAATTAATTCAGACTAATTCAAGTTCAAATTTGATTTGTCCATTAAGGGATAAACCTCTCCTAATCAAGGATTTCTCCAATATCATTACTCTAATATGAGACTTTATTTAAGGGTAAAATACGTAGAGTAATTGATTAACAACACTATATATATATATATATATCGTAGTGCATTCTAGTATCTCTAGTACAATTATGATCTTTCACATTCCACACCACCAACAAGATGTGGACATGACATATTCGAGATGCCAACTTATGAACATTAGTTTATCACAAAATAGTTTGACTCTATCTATAATGACAAATATTTTTGTGATGACTAAACTTGTCAAAATATTACATAAATGTTATTATGAATTCTTTAAATTGAGCAATTTTGATAAAACAAATTGCGACAAAATCACTAATCATCACAAAATTAATATTTATTATGACAAAAATACGATGAAGAAATACTTTTTTATCACTAATGTATAATTATTGTGACAAACTAAATTTCTGTCACCAAATATTAGTTTTTGTGACAAAATTCATTTTGTAACAAGAAAAAATGTCACAATATTGGAAATTTCTTGTAGTGTTACTATAAAATACTCCAATGACCCTACTGAGTGTTTTTCAATGATGTAATCAATAGAGTTGCAATGGACACTTCTGAGGAAACATATCTCGGGATGCTTTAGAAGCGGCTTTGCTTTGAGGACCACCAAGAGAGGATGAAGATTTCACGGAAGTAGTGAATGCATTGGAGTCATGCTCATACATACCAAAGGAGCTCAATCACTTCGAGCAATTAGAGGTTCCACCAACAATGCAATAGGAAAGGAAGTAAGAGATTACTTCACCAACAATGGAGATGTGGATAGGATGGTTGGCCAACAAATGACTATCATCAGTGTTGAGAGGATTCCTAGCTCCAAAACTCCTAGTTCCCCCTTGTGCACCTCCAGCCTCCATGGTGCGGATGTTCTGGTCAAGAAGGAGTTGCAAGATGGTATTAACACTAGAGGAGATAAGAGTAAGCAAAGAAATTTGTGAGAAGATTGAAATGATCCCTTGGCCTTTTATAGATACAGGTCGGCTTACAAGCCTGGTGCCTCTTCATGATCCACAACTCGAACGATTCTCCATTTTATAGGTAGCGTAATAACTATTTTTCACCACAATCAATCGACACTTTATTAGCCGAATGACTCTTCATCTATAGCCAGACAACTCCTTGCCACTTTCAGCCAAGTATATTCATTAAAAGCCAAATGACTCTTAATCAAAAGTTGAATGATACTTCACAATTCATAGTTGAATGATCCTTGTCATTTATAGCCGAACAACTCTCCATTAGTCGAATAGTGCTCCATTTTTCCAAACTATTGCTTATTATCTTTAGTGTAATGACTTCGTTAAAAGATTGATTTAACTATATCCTCAAATAAAAGAGTCCCCAGCATAAGAAATCATATCACAGGTCACAAGTGTGTAGAGCATTGCTCTTATCGATTTAAAGGACTTACAGTGTGTTTGGTTGGACAGAATAGCATGGGGAATAGAGTTTCTATTCTATTCTTCATGCTATTCCAGTGAACTAAACAAGTTTATTTGGAATACCTATTCCAACCAGGAATAGATATCTGAATTAGACAGGTAAGATTATTCCTTATCATGGAGTAGGGAATAGTTATTCCTTATACGGAATAAGTGTAAATTGTCCAAAATACCCTTAAGTATTTACTAACATTTCCACATTTACCAACCACTCCACCCCTCGGCCGTCATCAAATCACCACCGACCCCCTGAGACTTCGCCGAGCCACCCCAAGCCTCAACCAGTGACTGCCACCACCATCGAACCACCGGAGGCTCACAATCGAACCTCAACCACCGCCGAGTCTTGACTGGTAACCTGGGTTCACAAGGTCCATCGTGTGGGTTCGCAAGGTGGGTCGCTTGGCAGCATGGGAAAGCTCGGGGAGTTGTTGGCAGGCTAACGACAAGGTTGAGAGTGGCTCGAGGGTTCGAGGTTTTGGAGAGCTCGATGGTGCTCAGCCGGTCGGGGCTGTTGGGTACCGAGGAGGTTAAGGATGGTTTATGGGGAAGAAGATGAACAACTTATTTATTATTTATTTTTTTTAATTTTTAAAATTTTAATTATATATAAATATAATATATATAAATGAGAGATATTTTGTCCTTTTATTTTTAAATACCTATTCCATGCACTTTTATTCCTTCCAACCAAATAACAACATTATTATTCCTCATTTAACTCTACCACTTATCTATTCCTTTTCCCTATCTATTTCATTCCTGCGAACCAAACGTAACATTAGTGTTGATCAGCTAAACCAATAGAATTCATCCGTATATCTTCAAAATTCAATCAAATCCTTTTTCCTTACGAGCTCATGTTGCATCTCACCAATAGTTGGCATCAGTAAGTGACCTTAATCCCCTCTTTTCCTAAACATGTGTTGCATTTTGTAGGAACTATTTGAGCTCACATTACATCCCATCAATTGTT
>JAOYND010000006.1:4345523-4363606 GCA_025802135.1 Lagerstroemia fauriei | reverse complement strand
TTTTTCCTTTAAATTTTATTAGAAATCAAGGCCCCTAAACTAAATAAACTAGGCTGCTACCATTGAACCTTACTTGAACCTATGAACCCATCACTCAGCTGGTTTGCTGTCTGGTCCATTTCTAAATAATAGGATTGCAGTTATAGGTGAATCATGTACATGGGATTCAAAATTGAATTTTCCAAACAAAATGGTACCTCGAATCATCATCCAAGAGGAAGGAACTGCTAACAGCATTGTTCGAGTCTTCTGTCATCATGACTTTCATGGTTGAAATAACCTGCGCAAGCATACCTTACCTTAAACTCAAGAGAAGAGAATACATTTATTGAGAGAGAGATCTTCAAAGTTTTAAGATATTAACAAACGGTAAAAGCTTATCTTGCAAATGCTAATAAACAGTTCCGAATTTTTTATTATTTAACGAGGATCACATGTGGCAGGCAATTGAGATGTAGATAGAGAACTTACTTCTGAAGAGACGCTGTGGGTCCCATACTTGTCATCCCAGTACATTGTACTGATTCTATACAACTGTTGTATGCTGAGCATCTGAGCAAAGGCAGGAAGCAAAAGTATGAATTTCTGATTTTGATAATGAGTTTCAATAATTTTTAATCATTTGGATCAAAACCAACAGATACTCACTGGGCAAAGTTCCTTGGTGATTTCATTCAAGGACCTTTTTGGTTTCTGATGCAAGACCTAATCAGCAGAGAAATGGAAAGATAGGAGTGATGAGGATACTTTCATGATTAGTGTAGCAAAAAGTATTGACATGCTAAACAAGAACTTGCACTACCAGGAATCCAACAGCCTGCCTGATATGCTTCAACTCGTCCCAAGCTGAGCCCGCATACTGCGCATACAGAAGAGTTCAAATAAGAAAATGAGAAGAAAAGGGACTAAGCAAGTACTCGAGGGACAAGTGGGAAGAAAGGATGGAGCTCACTTCCTCGGTGGCTTCAGCACACCACTGTTCAAGTTCTGATAAACCAGATTTCACATACTCGCCATTGCTAAATGAGCAGCATTCTCGTCGCAAAAGAAGACTGCAGAAGTTAAATTCAAGATAATGTCAAATATCCCACAGATACAACTCTATCTCTCTCTCACAGAGAACGAGGGACCACTTACCTGTTAAACAGCTGAACGTTTATGAATGAAAAGATTTGGGTGAACACTTTACGCACTAGGAAGGGAGGTACCTGAAGCAACAGAGTTAGAACGATGCAGTTCATGTACAAACGTCCTACTTACTAATCAAAATTCTCTTCAAGAATTTATTGACATACAAAGTTTGCTTTCATCATTGTTAGATAGTTGTTCAGGCTTTTCACGATGCTTCGCCAGTGAGCAATTAAAGCTTGCTGAGCTACAGCATTGGCCTGGGACCGTCCTTTCACCAAACTAGCACGTGATGTTCTTGGAACCTGCATCAAAATTGAGGATAATTGAAATTGGAACCTAAGAGCAGTTGCTTCATACTCGGCACCTATGTCAACATGCCCTTGGACCTTTTTCACGTGAACTTACATCATGGTCCCAATCACTGCTAGACACTCACATAAGTTGCAGTAATTATGAGACCAGGGTCCTAGATAATAGAAAAATACTAATGTGTATCATAACTCTCATGAATATTTTGGGCATATTGAGAATCCTATAGACAGTTCTTTTCTTCTTTCATTCCGTTGGATGGTATAAAGGTAAAGGAAGAGAGTAAAACAAGACAATGCATCTGACGCTCAAGTGCCTACCCCCTCATGTAACTCTGCGACTATCAACTTCTTAAAGAGGCCCAAAGTGGGCCCGGTATAGCTCAGTAATGAATTCTACTTCAACCAGGAAATGGTGAAAAAGTAAACAGAGAGGCAGAAAGAGAGAATTTTCTCTTTACAATTTCATGCAAACATGAGCTACCAAACAAACAAAATCCTGGTTTTCTGGCTGGAATCCTGGCAAATATTACCACAAAAGTGGCGAAGTCTCTGAAATTTTGACATCTATAATTATCCTGAAGATACTGACAATGGTAGTCAATGAAATAAATTATTTGTGGACTACCTGGATGCATAAGCCCAGCAAGGGAGATATCTCCTTCTTTAGGTTGTCTCTAATCATTCCATACATCTTCTCAAGGAATGCAGTTAGCTGTTGCTTGAACAGCAATGCTGGATACTTGGCCTCAACCTGTCTCAAGTCATCTAGTCTGCGGAAGCCTCGGCCATTGAGGAAAGAAAGTCCTGGGCTTTGGGGAGAAGCCCGTAGACCCTAGGAATAGTGAAGACATACAATGTCAGTATCAAGGAAAACATCTGATTAGAGGCATGGCATAGAAGTTACTTGATAGCTCTATTTTAGTGATCAGATTGGCCCAGGCAGCCTGATTTTTCCAGTAAGCATGTTTCTTAAAGATTTATATACACAAATGAAACCATTGGCCTGAAAATTTTTTAGTGAATCAACCATTTTTTGCTTAATTGTTTTATGTGAAACTAATTGAACTCATATTTTAGTGATTTCTTATATTATGTTTAAGATCCCAATGAAAACATGAATAATAGGTTAAAAGCATTAACTAACAAAGCCATAGTCGGCACAGATCGAACTGCACACTGTTTCTGAAATTTATGCTTATAAGAGAAAAGAGTCGCATCGGTTTGAAATTTTGGTTTTGGGTCATACCTGTGACATTCTTCCAAAAAGAGCTGTAGATGAAGTTCTGCGACGTTGAGGAGTCAGGCTAGCTGCTCCTGTCGCTTTAAGTGTGTGTTGGAGTAGCGACAACAGAGTGGACGCATTAGATAGCCAATATGCTAGTACTTCATTATTATCAGGGACCTTCAGCAATAAAGAAACTCATAGCATTAGAAAACAATGGCAACTTTTCGTTAAGATAGTTCTATTTGATTAAAATAGCTGCCATTAGCTAAAGAGGGTCATTATTTGAGATCTAGCTTTAACTTACTTCTAGTGCCACAGCAATTGTCTGAATAATACGGTCAAAAATACTTGTCCTTTCGACTTCAAATGACCTCCAATGAAGCAGGCATTTGTATATGACACAGGCAGCAACTGGTTTGCCACCAGAGAACCCCAAGTTTTGGGATACACATCTTATCAACAACTCTTGGTTCTCCTGGATAAAAATAAATGGAAAAAATTTAAGAATGATTTTTGATAAAAATCTCTGTATGGCGTTCAGAATTTCATTGCTCAACTTAGAACATGAAATAAAGCATTTGAAATCAAGAACAAATAGTATTGTATGCCACTATCCTCTTACCTGCTGCTTTTCATTCAGTGATTTCTGGGGTTTTTCTTCTGACTCGGGTTCACGGGCATTTGGCGCAGATATAATAGTGTCCTGAAACATTCAAAGTGTTTCCATTGAGAATATGAATAACTATTAGCATCCCAAGTATCCCCTAAGTAGACCTGGATAGGCACAGATTTCACTTACTGGTGCACCCTTTGTTTCTCCATTTATGATATTTCCATTCTCTGGTGTCTTTGGCACCTGTTTGGAGAAGAAAAGAAAGCTTCATCAACAACGTCCTAAGAATGGAATTGTTTAAATGTTTTCGAATTGTGCTGCTGGCAAACCTGAAGAATAACAGCCTTAGGTCGTGCTGATAATGGTTTTCCCGTGGGCGACATGGTCAATGCTTGCTGACGAAGGACTTGATTTTCGGACTCCGTGTTTGATAAATTTTCCTCTAGTCTGAATATAAAATTGAATAATAACATGAATTTCTAGTTTTCCATGCAAGAAAGGATCCTTTTGGACTCATTGATGAAGGAATTTGATTTGGACAAAGTACTGAAACCTCAACAGAGAAGAGGAGAAACAAATGTGCTGGGTAAAGAAAAGTTGAAATGAGGTTTGATTGGAAGAAAGTTTCAATTATAGCTTACTGACCTCTGCACTGAATCCTGTAGCTGATCTATCTTCCTATCTGCATCTTCCAACTTTTTAGCTAGCTCTGAATTTCTGGCTTCAGCATCTGTTCGAACTTTCCTTTCATCTTCCACTGCCTCTCTCTCAGTTGACAGCTGAGCCTATAAGGTCACAAGGGTTTCAGAGTAAGTGCACCTGCCATATGAGTTTCTGCGCATGTTCATCTAATCTACAATGTTGACAAATGTATTCACGTTTGGACCACTATGTTTATTTTTATTCGGTATTATTCTAGGAGAAACTGTGATCCTATGTTCTTGCTGTCAAAGTAGGCTAGACATAAGATGTGACACTTTTTGTTAAGTACTCTATGTTGGGAAATCTAACATCAACTTCCGCTCACACATATGTTGTTTGATCACTATGAAGTTGTGTAATGCCTGAAAGATACAGGAACCCTAGAATCTGGAGAAATAACACCAAGATCTCTTTGAACATTGTTCTCATGAAAAATATAAAACTGAAATGATTCACTTAATTTAACCTTGCTCAACAGGGTTCAATGTGCAGATATTTTTAGTGTTTTAGCTTACCATAGAACAGGCAAGCATCATTTCAATAATGCCAATCAAGTCCTGAAGAAAACTAAGCACTTCACTGAGGCCATTTCCTAAGCGGCACAGAATATATGATATGCTTAAATAGAAAGCATACCTTCAAACTCTCAACCTCTGCCATTAGCATGTTAATTTTCTCTGTGTCTTCCACCATCACGGGAGTCTCCTTTATGACTGGGGGTGCTTCTTCAATAGCTTTTCGAGCTGCTTCTCTTTCTTTCAAAATGCTTGCATGTGCTTCCTCCAATTGCTTCTGCAATGCAAGCAAAGCATCCTGAAACTTAGCAGCTTCTTGTGCCTTCTCCTCTTCCAGATCAGTCTGCAGAACACATCCAGGGGAATGTGTCAGAAATTATCCACCAGCTAGTTTCATTTCTTTGTCAGGAAAATCTCACATTATAAACATTTATAAGTTGTATGTTCTTACCCTCAATCTTTTCTCGAACTGCAAACGCCATGTAAGCTCCTCCACGCGCTTTTCTAATTTGTCCTTAGCTTCTTTAAGGGCCCCTGTCTCCCTAGCAGCCTAGATGAATTTGCTTAAAAGTTAGATATTAATTTGCAACATAAGGGAGAACATTTAAAAGCATAAAGCATTAGCAGCAAGACAATTGCATTTAAAAGCTGACAGACCATTTTAAGTTTTCTAAGTTCTCTGCGAGCAACTCTGCGCCTCCAGCCACACTGAGTGATAAGTGCAGCCTTCTGAAGACTTTGGTAGTATGAACATTCTTTGTGACAGCGGTAATGGGCCTACAAGCATAGAAGACACCGAACTATAATCAACTGCTGATGAATTAACTCCACAAGATATTGAACTTCTTCAGGTGTATAATAAAGTCCCTCTAAAGCATCGCAGTGAAGCTGTTCAGCTTGAGGATACATATTCACCAGAGTAATTTCATCCCAAGTGAAGCCAGTATACTGAAGAGAAAAGAACCTGAATAAAGATTGCAGCCTTGGTCTGCTTTCTAAATCTGAATTCCTGGTGAGCAACCATGGCCCTCAACCCTGTCTGCAGTGTGATTGCGCATGACCTTACACACAAGTATGATGTCCTGGAAACATATTTGCGGAAATTCTTCTGAATGTTTACAGCAGCTGCTTCACGTCGCATTAGCTCAAATACAATCCGTGCCAATTTCCCTGTTAATTATTGAGATAGCAGTCAGCATATTTACGAGTAAAATTAGCCATGAGAATCAACAAGCAAAATGAAAGCATGCTTTCTCTATTAAGTGCGCCCAATATTCATAGTCCAATGCTTTACAAACATCTTTTTTGCACTTTCTGCATAATAAGCTCTTCCAAGTTCTCCCTGTACTTGTCAAGCCATCTTTCACAAGCAGGGAATTTTTTATCGATGCTTCACATACATAGTTGCTGTAATTTTTGAAAAAATAATACCATTTAAACATTTACTTCTAAGAGAACGAGAAAAAGATGCATCAACTTTAAAATATAGGTGACAATCCCTGATTGATAAGACTATTTTCTCCTCAACTTGGATAAACCTCATACGACTACCAACCTACTCCGTATTGTGTGATTTATAGCCAATCAGCTTTCACAATTCCCAGAAAATATCATTTGAAAAAGGTACTATTAGCTACAAGATAGCATACCTCGCCAACGAGTTTGCAATTTAATAGCAGCCTTACGCATGGCAATGAACTCCCTCCGAGCAATATAAGTACGGGTTTGCCTTTGAATTATTTTGGCTGCATTGCCAAGCACCTCTGCTCTTCTACCATCCAACTCAGCCATCTGACCAGCCCGTAGGAAAACCTTGGTCTTCCCCATCTGCAGCCATACATTTAGAGCGACGTTATAAAATTGGAGGCCCTAGTGTTGATAAAACAACAAGGAATACACCAAAACAGTGTAGACTGCAATTAATGAAAAAATCATCAATTCTGAAAACAGGAAAAGGGAATTTTTAGAACCATAATCTCCGTTATTCATCTCAAGTTAAGACTGCTACTTGACAACTCAAAATGAGACCGAGAGACATGGACGACAAATTACTGCAAGGTAACAGACAAAGAAAAAGGAAGTGTTTTGATAGTCTTAGGACAAGCACAGTATCACTAAGCCAATTGCAGATGCCAATCCTGCCATTGATTTGTAATAATCACTTAAATCTGTAGCAAAGCACCAATTCCTCTTCATTCTATGATGACCTTGTCATGAGAGCGTCCAACTCTTCCATAAGCCTTGAGAAATTGCAGATGTAAAGCTGCCCATTTATGTTGAGTCTACTTCTATATGATTTGAGAAACAGTCATACAAGTTAAATTCATCTCATAGCGAGTGTTCAACCCAAATCTAATGATTGGCAAATTACTGTACATTCACAACTGCATTTATAAGTCTGCAGAAATGCAAATTAAACTGTGAGAGGTAACATTAACAGGGTAAATTCAAGCAAGCCTGCACAATATGCTTTGTGGTGCATGCATAGCATGCCTGTCAAAGGTTGAAGACCAAGAAATAGAAAGGTTTTGATTAAATCAAAGTTCCTCAATAGACCTCTTTGCAGAGACATCCAATAAAATTGGAATGATAGAAACAAGATTAGCATGGCTCCCTGCTAGTACTATTTGAGATAATGTTGAAAGGACTTGATAAAGAAATAAGGGAAGAAATATTTAACTTATCTGACTTCAGGTTTGATTCAATTCCTCAAGAAATGTCAAGTGACTTATTGGGTTATTTGTTGAGTATATGCTTATGATTCTCTTGGGCTGTAATGAAATAGTCATTCACGTAGTTTGCTTAATTTCAGTTACCTAATGGTAATGGATTTTGAGCTTTCATTCTTAGGATTCTTATATTTGGCTGGTGAGACTTCAAGCTTAGTACATTACACAATGATGGCTAAGGTCTTTTGTTAGCCGTTTGTTTTGAGTTGTGCATGAATAGTTCTTCTGCTAGTTTTATCGGTAGGTGATAGTGTGATTATGGAGCGAAGGAGAGGAAGAGGAAGTTTTTGATTGTTTGCCTAGAAAGTTTTTAAAGTATGCTGTGACCTGAAATTTTTTGTAGTTTTCTGTGGCGCTTTAGTTAAGAAATTATTTAACAGGTTTCTATTTTTAGGAAGAAACAATACAAATTTAGAGAGAATTCTGCTGGATAATCAGGTCGTAACAGTTAAACATCCTTTTATTTTGATCAACTGTCCTGTCATGATTTTTTTTTTTGGGCCACGTCCTGTCATGAATGAAAGCATGGGAAACCACCCTCCAATCTCATTTGGGGCTTAAATATTGCTAACACATTCAAAACTGCCTGCGAGTTTGCATTATGATGGGGGTGAGGTGCAGAATATCTCTGATTACCTGATAGCCTTTTAGTCCCATTTTTTCCAAGATTTTCTGGCAGGCAACTTTGTCATCACAGCTGTGAGAGAAAAAACAGACATTCAGAATATAGGCACGGGAAGAATAAATTATAGTTTCAGATCTTCTCCTATACAGTGAAGGCAAGACAGAAACTAGATCATAACCTATATTTTGATATGTGCTGAAATTAACAAACAATGACTTACTTTCCATCTAAAACCTCTGGAGCAAGCACACCAAAACGTAGAAGAAATTCATAAAATGTTCGTCTAGTTGGATATCCAGCACAACTAATCCTGATTGCCTCAAGGACACCCTACATCAAGAAAAGGAGGATAGCATAACATTACGAGCCGAAATCAATTTTGCAAATATGAGCAGAGACAACAAATAAGGAGGTTCAGAGTACTTACACCACACCGGAGCTGTTGGATGATATTCAAATTTTCAAAAATAGCAGGTTTCATCACATTGTTTGGCTTGACACATCTGACATAATGAGGTTCTGTTGAATTTAAGGTCTCCATTAAAGATTGAAGTTGTAACTGCATTTGGAAGAAAAAATGTAACTAAGCCGACCTTCTACAGCCACAATATATGAGCATCATTTTCTTGTAAGCAACAGCACTTCAAAGAAGCAATATAAAATTTGTCATTAAAATCAGATATATTCAGCATTCAAGAAAAGTGCAATCATTTCTAGGTTAGGTTTTTCATTTTAAAGTGTCTACAGAATAGAAAAATATATATAGTTACTTGATACTGTGAATGAGAACATGACTACAGGTTTTTCAATATAATTTTGAAGATGTGCAAATTAACGAAGTGTATGAACATGCTGAAAACCTATCATATTAGAATATCCACATGTTAAATTTATATTATTGTGAGATTTTAGTTCCTCAGGAGCTCAAAAGAAAGATGAAAACTCAGCAAATAAGATGGACCAGGCAGTAGATATAAAATAAACAATATATCAAGCAGAGTTTCAACAATACAAAACTCCATAACTTTCAGCAGCCAGTGAATCGGATGTATGAAAATACTTGAGAAAAAAATATATTATTGATACCATTAGGCTTCAGCTAAGATGACTGCATTCCAATTACAATCTTCACCCCCAGGAATTCCAAATTTTGAAGGTATACTTGATTCATTTTAGTGTTAATATTTTGGAAAGTAAAATCATGTCAACTTAAGGTTTTACTATGCTCGAATTTATTTCACTAGGTTGTGTACTAATTACTTTTAATTTAAGAATACCTTAAACCGTGTACCAATGGAAGAAAATTTGGAAGATTTTGATGATTCCTCGGGAGATGGAGGGAAAAGGCCAGCAACAAAGGAACATTTGGAGTTTGTCAATAGATCCTGATGTTCGGCCACTACATAATCTTTATTTTTGTCAAGGAACAAATCAGCCAGATATGTGACCTGAAAATGTGAAAGCTCTCAGTTACTCATAATTTGGTATTAAGCCATCCAAGAAATATAATAGCAAGTACTTTACCTCTCCAGCATAGTGAGATATGGTAAAACTTGTGCGAGAAAGCTTAGGTTTGATAAAGCGTTTATTGTTCTTAAAGGTTTGGTACAGCTTCTGAGCAAATGTCTCATGTGTCGACTTGGGAAACATGCTGTTCACAGATGAAAAATCTATATGAATAATGGGATCAAATAATTAACTGCCTATGATCAAACAGCGCTCTAAGTGTAATCACCAGCACATAAATGCAAGAATTTATATTACCACTATACCACCCATGACAACTTTTTCCATTTATTCTGTATACTGATAAGATATTCATTTAATTTTTTCTGTAACTTTGCAATCTACTCTGAAAAATAATAACAATTAGTTGATCTTCAGCTGTATTTCTTTCCAGTGTAAAGTTACTGATGACTAATCTGTTTCTATATCTACAACTGTATATCAATAGATCCTATACTGTCTCATGCTGCCAAGTCTTCCAGAATTATCAAGCAAACACTGTCTCCAATCAAAATTGAGTTTTCTACCACTGAGTTAACTAAACTGATACCCATTAACTTTCTCCAGGGTACAAACAAGACATTAACTATAGAGGTAGGAATAACAGGCAGATCGGAATAAAGATACGAACCAAGCTTCATCCAAAAGGGCAATGATCCCCCCAGGTTTCTGCAAGAAGTTCGAAAATTTCCGTGAATGCTACTGTACTGATAATCAAGTTGGTGATTTTCTAACGAGCAAAGAGCATTTACATCAAAAAGAAAGAGGTGAACATAACAGCAACTCAAATAAAGAAACCAACCTTTTCGATAAGATCCAACACATCTTGGTTATCAACAAACTCGATATAGCTCCAATTAATTTCTTCTTTTGTATATTCTTCCTGTTCCATTTTAAAGACGTGCTGCATGTAGACAAATTAACAAATATGAGCTTAAGAAGAAACATAAAGTTTTTAAAAAAGAAAGTGCACAATTGAGTCTGAAGATGAGAAGAACCTGATTGAAATGTTGCTGCAATTTCTCATTTGTAAAATTTATACAGAACTGCTCAAAGCTAAACAACAGAAAAAGAGGATCAACCCTGAGCAAAAATTACAATGGACACGAAAATGAATTTAAATGCCTACCTGTTGAACTTGAAACTCTCAAATCCGTAAATATCAAGAACTCCAATCAACGTCTTTGAATTTGGGTCTTGCCCAATGGAAATGTTAATCGTATCAACAAGCCTGCATGCAATAGAGACTTCTTAGAACAGAAAAATCAAAACCTGCCAAACATGGCAACAGATATACCCAAAAGCTATGAAAGAAGTCAAAAAGGAGGAGTAATTCATGATATGCCCTTTTTTAAATTATCATGTATAAAAGATGAGTCTAATACTAAAATTCTGGGAAGAGAGAGAATGATTAAAAGGATTATTCATGAGTATTATTCTGCCAAAGTAACACCTGCTGGTCGTACTTGAAATAGAGAGAGATTTTCAACCCAATCCATCTATGGATAACGTAATAAGCTCAATCAAGGCATGGGCACATATGTACAAGAAAATAAGCATCTAATTGAAATTACAACAATGAAGACCTTCCACTTTCATGAAAAACTTTATTAACAGCCTATATGTGAAAACCAAACACAGTTGAGAGGGTAGGCACCGGAAAGAAAGTAAAAGAATGAATTTCCATTACCAATCAAAAAGACGGGAATAAATAGTTTTGGCTAATGCATCCCTGCTACCAACAGCAGCTACTGGATCAAGTGTCCTTGTGATGATCTCCTCAGGTGTCACCATAACACGCTTAATCAAGGCATTTTCCAAACTCTTTACATCACATCTACGAAACAAATGGTTATTAAAGAAGATATCTAAGAAAGAAAAAGAATTCTTTCTTCTTCTTTTTTGGAAAAGTCGTATATGAAGCATACCTGAGGAGCTCAGCTGCCGTATTTAGGTGGAACCTGGACTTATCATCCTTGATAACAGAAGAATCTATTTCCTCCCCTTTTGCAAATTCAATATTTCCAAGATGCAGAATGGCAGCTACTACCTTAAAAATCGCTTCCTGTGGCGAAGATAATTATCTTATTAGAAAATCAAATATTGCCCTAACGTCTAGTTTTTAACAGTATGCCAAGATTGACCTGCTCTTCCTCGCTGATTCCTACTATATCCATTGCCCTTCTTGTTGCAAGATATTCATCAGCATCATTTACGCCGTCTAGAGAGTAGCAGTTTGATTGGTTCAAGTAATGGAACGAACCAGGGCTTAAAAGTTTATACTTTTCTCTTTCCTGTTAAGTTGCAAACACGTCCATCATTTACTCAAAAGATATTGAACACAAACTTGAAACAACCCGCTTGCATTGACAAAGTCTTGAGCTTTTCAAGAATATTACCTCAGGTGGTGCTGCACAGAGGAGGTAGAAGCAGTGATAGTTTCTTTCAGGGTCTGAGATTTGGCAAACACGAGATCTTTCAAGTAAATAAGTGCGGACAGCAGCCCCAGATATCCTCCCACTCTTGTCAAATTGGATCTCAACAAATTTTCCAAAACGACTGCATTTCCATAAGGTTATAACGCAGGTTAAATCATCAGGGAGCATCAATGCAAACTTTTAGGAGATGATTACTTCTATGTTAGATAGGACAAGGAACAATTCCCACCATTACAAGGATAGTATCAAATGATAGTGGAGGACCCCATAACAGCTTCTTGACTCTTTTTTTCTGGTAAAAAACTCCCCGAAAAATATAAAAGTGGAAGCAGCACTATTCAACTCATTTTCTCTATTAAGTGCTTGCAACATATAACTAATACGTAACCCCAAGGGGTTGGGTAAGGAGGAGTGAAGTGTCATTCTCATCTAAAGTTCAAATCCTTTTAGGGCTCGCCTACACCTCCGGGCGTACATGGCCATGGGATTAGTCGGGGAAAGCCCGGATATCCCCGACATCCAACAAAAAAACATATAACTAATACACAATCATTCCACATGATGGAGCACAAGGACAATATATATTCACCTCGAATTATTGTTCCTGACAGTTTTCGCATTCCCAAATGCTTCAAGGACAGGATTAGACTGTGAATACACAAACAAGAAGCATCCAGTAAGGCAATGTATTTTAAAGAAAATCAAAGAAGTTAAAAAGCAGGAAATTCAAGCGATGATTTCAGGAATAATATTATATATTACCTCCAACACTTGTTGTTCAACTGTTCGCCCTTCTACTCCTGATCGACCACCAAGATAAGCAAGATATCGCATGAGCATCTTCGTTGTCTCAGTTTTGCCAGCACCACTTTCTCCACTGACCAATATTGAGTTGCTCTTCCCTTCGTTGATCATTGCCCTTTTAATATTTAACTTTAAAATCAGCAAACAATAAGAGAAGAAACGGAGAACTATTTGACATATTTTATGTCATTAACCTGTATGCAGCATCTGCAACTGCAAAGACATGAGGGCTTAGCTCTCCAAATGATGCCCCTTTGTATTGTTCCATCATGTGAGTATCATAAAGATGCGGCAATCGTTGGAAGGGATTTACCGCAATGAGGATATTTCCAGTATATGTCTGAGAAGAAAGAAAGATTATGATGAATAAGCAACCCCTTATCGGCGAGTTACATTAAGATGAGCATGAAAACAAGGGTACTGAAAATGAGTCTCACATAAATTTCATTAAGCTCATATCTCATGGCCAAATTATGCAGAACTCCAGGTTCATGCAAATATGATAGTTTTGTCATATCATCTACACCTCCGGGAGGAGCTTCTGTATCTTTTGGAAACACTTTGGAAATATTAGCAACCACCTGCATGCATTTCAATTGGGAAAGAAAAATAGAAATTAAATTTGGAAAAGCAATATGAGGGATGTCTACCATGCCTTATTTTATGCAGAAGAATTGCCTCCAAGTGGAAAATATAGATAGTAAAAAGACTTTGATTCAACAAAAAGTACTTCCTTCTTTGTTTTTGTAAATTTTTTTTCCAAAGGAGCACATGAATCATACAATAAACACTTTTAGAACTCTAGGTCAGGTGTAATCTTCTTCTGAAATAATCAATTTTACATCTTAAAATAGATAGCAAAGTTACACGACAATCTCCTCATGCATGAGGGTCTTCTCAAAAAGAATTAAATACTTCAATCGTAAATGACCATAAAAAATCCCAATTTTAAAGAAGCAAACAGTTTTTCCTCTGCTCTTATTAATCAAACTCTTTGACATCAAAGGTCAAACAGGAAGACTTCTCTATCAGCATGATGGTTAACTTAAAGATACTAAAAAAGTTTAATCGTAAATAAGGCTTAAAGAAAGCATGTAAGAAACTTGAGGGTATACAGACCGTTTTTCCATCTGTTCTATTGATGTGGACTTCTTCACCATCAATTCGGAAGACTTCTCCATCAATCCATGCCAGCACAGGGTCTTCAACCCACACATGAGAACCAACGATTATGTTCACAGGTGCAGCCTTCAAGAATATCATGAAATTACACATGTTAAGAAGCAGATTTTTATGTCTGAATAGCAGAGCAACTGTGGAAAATATACATGTTCAAAATGCAAATATGCATGCAACACAAGCCTTTGCAACACGAACATTATGAGGTATGGAGATTAATTTTCAATTTCCTGAAACTAGGAATAAAACTATAAAATTAGATGAATATTCACCAAATTCTATGATTAGGACCGCCAATCATACCATAAATTATAAAGATAACTAAAATGACAGTTACAAAGAAATAAGAAAACCAAGAGAAAATTACATGGGCTCCTTTGTTTAGTGTTGGTGTTGGTGTCAGTGCTCACCAAAAAGATAATCAGAGTGTGCTCAATCAATTAGGTAATACTAAGACAACTAGCAATTCTTCACACACAGATCTTTAACTAAAGAAAGTTTTCACCCAAAAAAAAACAAATAGAAAGGCAAACAACAGCACTAACAATATTCATTTTTCTGTTTCAGATTTTTTTTTACCAAAGAGCAGAAAATGATGCTCACTTGAGTAGAATGTCTTTGCTGATTCTTGTAGTAAAGTATCTTTGTTTACAGAAACATTTCATGCAAAATTTCACTGAAGTATTCTCTCCTCATTTCATAACTTCATGTGATAGGAATGGCAAAGAATTGGTAAGTGATAAGATCTTTGTGCAAAAAGCTACTAGGTTCAAGGATCATCTACCAAAGGTGCTGAGTACTCCCAGAATCTGTCCAGGGAGAAGAAGCAATTGAAGTTGGTATACTCAATTTCCACAACCATACAATCCCCACTACATGAAAAGCGTTAAATCAAAGCAAGACATCCCTCAAAGAAGAAATGCGGATTCAAAAGATCTTGTGCAAATCCGAAGAAGGTTTTCATGTATCTATATTCCTAATCCCAATCTACCCAACATCAACTAGAAGCACAAACCAGAAGATTTTCTGGTCCACATTTGTTTTCTTCTCCTATGTCTAGTGAAACTGAAGGAGCTTGACAGCAATTTTTCAGTTTATCATCAGCAGACATATTCTTGGGCAATGTGATTTATAGTCTCTATGGATAATAAGGGCCATCCAAGATGATCCTTAGCCAGTGAAAATAGGCAAGGAGTTCTAGGAGCCAACTCAAGAATATTTTATGGTACGATCAAGTGGGCAGTATTCAGCTCACCAATATCACGTTAAAGAGGATGGTTTGGCCTCAATACTTTTTCTGCTCTTATTTCATGCAAATAGCGCACCCAATTGCACTAGTATGGCCAAAATCTTGCTCCATATATTACAAACATGTAAGTTAGAACTTTCTCACTTCATTTCCCAGAGGTGAGTTAAATCCAAGGTCTAGGTAATGTATGTAATTCAGATATCCTTCCCTTTTTAGTGAATCGATGATTGATACATCTATGAAGGAACCAGCTAGTTCCCAGCCCTCATCACATGAACTATGTATCAAAAACCCATATAGCTTTCTGATGTATTCCTTATAATTAAGGTACTTCAAACGCCAGCTGAAGAATAGTTCTTGCATCCGCGAATTCCGTGAATATTTGATGGTTGGAGACTCCAAAGTGATTCTCCTTTTCTTTTATTTCCTTGTCATGACAACCAATACCCACTTAAATCCTTGTCGAGAAAATCTACAATTATCTCAAGAATTCTAGATGAAGTTGTAGAAAGCACAATTTTCAAATTGACCATGCAACTAACATGGTTGTCAATTATGCATGTGCCATCAGAAACTGAACTAATAGAGGCCTGAGCTTTTCTATTCAAGTTAGATCCCTATTAGCACTGGCCAGGATTTGTAATGGAGAAGTAGCACTAAAAATATTGAGGTTGCTGCCTTGCAAAACAATACAAATATGAGTGAAATTCATTCTCTTCACCAACCGAACTGCAACTGTTAACTGCCATACAAAAGTTGTTGCAGTTGCCAGTAACAGCAATTCTTACTGACCTTTTCAAAAATTCAGTCCTAATTCTAACGACATTATCAAAAGCAGTATCCTAAGGACAGTACAGTTGGTAATCAAACAAAAGATCATCAATGATAAAAAATTCAGTCCCAATTCTAATGACATTATCAAAAATAATATCCTAATGACAGAACAGTTGGTAATCAAACAAAAGATCATCAATGAACTTAGAGAGCTCAGTAGGTACCAAGAAGATCTGAAACGATATAAACATTGAATATTGCAAATCACCAAATCACTGGGATTAGATTATCAGTCGGTTCGATAAAACGGTGATCGAGCTAACATGAATATTAATCTTCATCTCACAGATGCAGCTCTGCATCTACATAACTCTAATCTAAGATCATCAATCAGAAATCTTCAAAGAAGACAAATTCCATCAATCAAACGATCAGCTAAAACCGACCATCAGCCGCCAGTAATATCAAAACAACGACAATCGAAATTCATCATCCAATTTACCATGGACTAGTTCCAGCAGCCGATCTCCTCCCTCAACTCATGCGAGGCACCAATCGGTGGTGCTGAAACGAACTGGCCGGCTCGGATCGGGCACCTTCGGACGGCTCGCTCTGCAGCCTCAGCGGCAACTTCGTCAGCGAGGACGAGACAGAGACTGCGAGTTGAATTTGAGCTGACAGATGAGGAGAAGCTGAAGACGACGATAAGCAGAGGCGATTTCGAGGAGGTAGGGAGGCAAGAGTTCTCTCTCTAGGAATGAGTTGGGAGAGCTTATATATATGCAAAAGAGCAGGAAAAGCGATGCTTGAGCTGGCCTTCAACTCTCTCTCTCTCTCTCTCTCTCTCTCTCTCTCTCTACGGTTTCAGTATTTTGCATTTGTATTTGCTGCCGTAAGAAATGAAAACTCTCTCTAACAATGCCCTTCTCTCTCATCTGAACCACGGCTTAGTTCGAGTCAGAGGCATGTCAATGTCCCGCATTCATCCATTTGTAATGCTGGTATTTTAGTTTTTCGTAGTAGTCTTTCTGCTAAGCGGTCTGCTCCGGAGTCCTCTGTGTGAGAGAGAGAAGCGGGGTGGACATATCGTGTTCTCCACTCAGAAGATTTAGGTCCCTAACCCGAAATATTATCGTGATTAACTTAAAAAGGAAAATTGATAATTCCATTCGTTTCCCCTTCTTTACTTTTCCCTGGCTCTAGCCTCCAAGGGGCAGCCATTTGCTCTTTATTTACGGAATGCCATGGAGTTCAAGGCACCTCTCTCATCGAGCCGTTTTCCGATCGGGAACCGCTTGAGGTCGGACTACTGTGGGAGTATCGGCTAAAGTAGTGGGATCAATGCAGTGTCAGATTCTCGCTATCAATCAATGTCGGCATCGAGAACGGCCGGATATAGTAATTAATGAATTTTACGATCATTTGATTCGTTAAGGTAATTACTTGATTGATTAACACTAATTTTCTGATTTTTTATAATTTGATTGGTATTTTTCTCTTTGCATGACAAGGTAGTAAAATATAAAAATTTTTCTTGATTCCTGTATCGATGGATCTTATATTGAAATGATCGCCGGATCATTTTTTACTTTTCATGAGGCTGAAGGGCAAAACTGTAGTTTTCTCAGGCGTGGACATGGACGCTTGATTTGAGGCAGGGAAATTAAATCAATTATTTCTTTGACCCAAAAAGGGCAAATAGAGGGAATTTACAGAACGCAGATATTTCGCGACAACAATTCTCAACCCACCATATCGCTGGCAACTAATTATTTTTTAAACAGAAAAAATTAAACAAATAAAAAGGCGCGGAGGCGTACTTAACTGTTCCGCGTTTTAGAATTACATCACCGTATATCTGGAATGCCAGCCAATAAAAGACGTTTCAGGGCCTACTTCCGACTCTATCCTCTCACAGACTGACACGTTGAAGAAGGGGCAGGTCGGTGCAGCAGGAGATTCTGTGCGGGCATTTCCACGTCAGCAACGCCGACGGACACAGTGGAGATTGGAGGAATGTGCAGAAATACGGTCACTTTTCAAAATAATTCCCGAAATACCGTTGCTCCCAAACTATTTCCGGGAATACCGTCGCTAGATCGCGGTTTTAAGACGAGATGAATGAACAGTGCTAGAACGCACCTTCACTTCACGTTCTATTTTCCCGCCGAAGCTAGAACGCGTTTCCCACACACGTTCAACCTGCCTGCCCTTTAAAACGCACCGTTTTAACCAGGCATAGAACGTGCGTTCCATACGCGTTCTATGCCCGGTCCCAAACG
>JAOYND010000006.1:4334196-4345423 GCA_025802135.1 Lagerstroemia fauriei | reverse complement strand
CAAACGTTTTAAAGTTCGTGCCTTCCTAGGCCACGCGAAAAAGTTCGTGCTAAAAGTGAGAATTTGGTCAAAGTACAGGCACAATTAGGTTATTTGCCTTTTTCTTAATAAAAATAATATGAATACCAATGTTGTGCTAGTTGCTTCAAATTCTATGTCGTTCTAACATAAGTGTACGTGTTGCATGGTATGTTTTGTTTGCTACTTGATTTCTTGAAACATTCGTGTTGACGCTAATATATTCTCTATCTCAGTGAAATTTATAATAGCACATGTTTTAAATGAGCACCTTATACAATTAAGGTGTTTTACGAGAATGGGGAAAAGAAAAATAAGCAATAAAGAAGAAAGGAAGAACACACAAATTTACATGGAAAACTCGTGACAAGAAAAACCATAGTTAGAGGATAAGCGAAACCACTATACCTGAAAAATTGTTACAACGTGTGGAGATGATAATAGTGACTTGAACGAAAGAACCCTAAGATCTCCGATTATACAATATGGAAAATTAATAAGGAGGCTAATACTTCTTATACTGGTTAGCTGGTCAAGATATCAGGTATTTTGACATTCTATTCAGATATCAAACCATTAATGCAGATAGCTATTTCACGTAATTAGTCTCAATTATTTCTTAGTTTTAATCGTGACTTGTATCTCTAGCGTCGTGGATAGAATTTTATGCCATGTAACTAAATCATGCATGATATGAGTTTGTGCAACTCTCTGTTATTTAAATATCATATTTTATTTAATTTTAACATATCTAGTAGGATCTTTTTTTGGGTAATGGTGTGATCTTCATTACTATTTGCAATCAAAATGAAGCAGTCAAAATTTACATGTGAGAGACCATTTTATATACAGATGAACTCTAAGTTAGCTGCTATTTGCGAGCCCCATAGTAGGTGTTCCAGCCTTGGGAGTGAGGAGAGCTTCAGCTTCACTATGTCCACTATTGAGCGCATTAGTTCTTCGTCACTTCTCCTCCTTCAATCAAAAATCCATTTGTTCCTTTCCAACCATATTGTATAGATGTACTAGGTCCACAAAAGTCGAGAAGCCACTAAGTCAAGTGTCTGCCTCTTTGCACCAGCAGCCAACTTGATTCTAATGACCAATCTCTAGCTTCAAGGTCAGCCTCGAGCTAGTTAGAGCAATCTGCCAAATGCGCCAAGTGGACATACAAGAGAAAAACAAGTGGTCTCGAGTTTTTAGTTGGGTGTTGCATAATTCGCAAGATTCTGAGGATAGCTGGACATTCCAACGGAGCAGCCGATCTTTCGTGGTTAGTCGATCTTGCCAAGCTATCCAACTGATTGTCTAAGCTTGCAGGATATTTGGTGCAAACCAGATTCCTTCCGTCCACCTTTGCTTCTTAGATAGGTCACGGAGTCGGTCCCATGCATTTCTAGATGTAAATATCATGTTTTATCAGGTTCCCAAACTATCTCATCTTGGGCAGCGATGGGCAGCATTGTGGATAGCCGAGCAATCAATGCAGCCTGTGGATCTGCAGATCTAGGCGATCTCCATCTTCCTTGTTTGAGCACTGTACTTACTGGTGCATTGGGCAGAATGGTGTGAAAACAGGCATACCTTCAGGTGCAATAGGAAATCAAAGGCCCCACTGGGAGCCAATTATCATGCCAGAATGATACCTTCGAGTCAAACCCAATCTTGTAGCTAACTAGCGATTGTATTAGCTCTCATAGCTGTAAGATTTTTCTCCAGCACCAAGAGCATTCTCCAGGTGCTTTAAGGGCTTGTTTGGATTAATGGGTGGGGAGGTTTATGGAGGGATGGTTATGAAGGTTTATGGAGGTGGAGTTTATGCATAACCCCTCCAATTTGGAGGGTTGAAAATTTGACTCGGTGGAGGGTTATGGAGGGTTATGTCAACCCTCCATAAACTTCCATAACCCTCATATTTTAATTTACCAAACAAGGGTTGAAGTTGCACCTACATAACCCTCTCCTCCATAACCTTCCATAACCCTCAATCCAAACAATGTGACAAGAAACTCCCAATGTAGGGTATCGAATGCTTTCTGTAGATCTATTTTTACTGCTCCTCGGGGATGACTCACTTCCCATGGTAGTTTTGAACCAGTTCATGAGCCAGAAGTATATTGTCCTGTATGCGCCGGCCTTTTATGAACACATGGAGTTGGTTGGCTATGATTTTTGTGATACACTTGTAGACCACATTGCAGCAAGAAATGGGGTAGAAGTCTTTCATTTTGTCAACATGGTCTTTTTTAGGAACTAGAGTGATGATTGTGGAGTTCCCCTCTTTCCTCATTTGGCTTGTTGCAAAGAAGTGCTTTATTGCTCGGGTGAAATTCTCTTGGATAATTGTCCACGATGATTTGAAGAAATGTGCTATGAACCCATATGCTCCCGGACTTTTGTTTCCATCCATGCCGAAAAATAGCCTTTCTGATTTCTTCATCATTTACATCAGCCTACAGCAATTTTGCCAAGTCAGCTAGTATTTGCTTCTATACAGTTGAGGTCATCTGGGTAGCATTTGGGCAGCAGATAGCCGAGTCTACTTGGCCAAGAACTCGCTGGTAGAAATTTGTGGCTTCCTGTGAAATGTTGTCGTAGTCATCGAGTTGCTGCCCTTCCTCGTTACAGAGTATCTTTATATTCTCCCTGGAATGCTTCTGCTTTATGGAGTGAAAGAAGAAGGCTATATTTCGGTCCTCGTCTTTTAACCATTGCACCAGGGATTTTTGGCGTAGGTGAGCTTCCTCAACTGAAACAGCTTCACTCAGTCGTTTCCTGGCGTCCAATTCTTGCTTCAGGAGCTGTTCTTCCTCATCGTTCCCCATCAGTCTCGATTGGATCTGTCGCAGCTCAACTCTCAAGTTTTGGACTGTCAAGCTAACATCCCCATATGTATGCTTATTGAAGGCTTTAAGCTCTTTCTTGAGAAGTTTGAGCTTCTTGTATAAGATTTGCATAGGATCACCAAATGTGTTTAGTGCCAATGTTTGCGTATCATGATAATGTCGGTGGCTAGTCCAGTAGTTGTAAAATTTGAATGGACGTGGTCTTGTTTTTTCAGTGCCTCCCAATGTGACCAAGGAAGGACTATGGTCTGACAATCTTGGCTCCAGAAATTCAACCAGAAATAGAGCCATTCCTCATTTGCCAGCACTCGGTCAAGTTTTCTCTTTTGGAACCCTCCGTGCATTTGTTTGACCATGTGTATCTGCAGCCTCCAAAAGGGACATCAAACAGGTTACATCTGTGTAGGAAAGAGTCAAAATCAATCTTACTTTGATCTTTGTAAACAATTTGATTATAAGCTTTAACTTCGTCAGGTGATCAAACTGCATTTAAGTCACCTAGAAGGAGCCAAGGCCCCGTGATAGACCCTTGAATGTTTAGGAGATCCCTCCATAGCTGCTTTTGTTCACTCAGATCGTTCGACCCATATATGAATGTAGTAGCTATAGTAAATTATCCAACTTGCATAGAGAAGTGCATGAATTGGCCAGACTTTGAGAGAGGGGTCATAAGTATCCCCTTCTTAGTGAAGACCCAGATTCAACCATTTGGAGCCTCAGTGTGGTTTGTCTACCTTGTCCAATCCCCCCACCGACTAGTGATCAACTACTTGTTGGTCTCTTTAATTTTAGTTTTCACAATACAGCAGACATCTATGACGTGAATCCTCATATTAGTGAGGACCTCCCTCTATTTTAGGGGGTCATTCATCCCCCTTATGTTCCAAGTGACAAGTCTCATTTGGAAGGAAGGGAGGAGTGTAAGCTCCTCCTTGTTTTCCTTCTTGTTCGTTTACACTGTCTTCTGCTACTTTTGGGTATTGGGGAAGCTCGCAGCAACATGTTTTCTTCCTCCTGTTGGGTATTTTGTTCAGCTTCATCTCTTTGGTTGTCTTGATCGGTTTCTATTAGGGATCTCTCTGGGCATCTCTGAATTTCCCCCTCAGATCCATGCTCAAGCTCCTCATCAGAGTCTGTATCCATGTGGGCCTCTTTTGATGTCTGCCCATCTTCTTCAGGGAATTGGCTTTGTTGGGCAGCAGAATGGTTCGTTTCTTCTACTTGTTTTTCTTTATGAGCCGAGATATCATGTATAGGAACCCTTCTCTCTTCTTTACATTTGGGTCCAAAGACCTTACATTTTGGGCAGCTCTCAGGTAGCCATGGAATTTGAACTTCTATATCGACCACCTGATTGTCACCAACATCGAGTTTGAGCTTGTTTGGTGCTGTTACTTCAACATCGATTTCCACACATACTTTTGCAAAGTCAAGCCTGGTGCAGTTTGTCGTGGCTCTGTCCATGTACAGGGGACGGCCTACACCACTTGCAATGCAGCTTATGCCCTCCTTGTGGTAGTAGGCTAGTGGGATATGATGTAGGCGAACCCACACAGGGATTTTCGTCAGGCTCAGGTGCTCTGGAGCAAGCTCCACCGACCACTTTCGCAAATCCAGGTATGATTTATCCACATGCCATGGTCTAGCTTATAGGACCCATTCCATATTCTGCTTGTCAACAAACTGAAAAATGTATAGTTTCTCCTTTGTACTTACTATGACTTTTCTCTTCTTCCCCAGAGGTTGTTTACCATTGCTATAACACTGTTCTAGGTTGGGGTTTTGCCCAGAAATCTGCCTACCAGGCAGTTTTCCCACTTATACTTGCTTGTTGCCAGCACCACAGGGGGAGGTCAAATGACCACAACACCATGCTCCATCAAGGGTTGGTGGTACTCCAGTTGCTGGCTCACTTTAGTTGTGAACTTCTTCCAGTCAAGGGAACGTTTGTGTTCGCCCTGTGAACTTGCATTTGGTGGACTCAGAGAACCTCTTTGGAGCTCGGACGAGTTGATTGATGCACCTCACTGGAATTCGAAGCTTTTTTCTAAAGCTCGAAGCACATCTTTGGAGCTCGGAGCACCTCTATGGAGCTCGAATGAGTCGATTGGGGTCCTCTGAGTGGTCATCGGAGGTTATGGGTCGTTTAGGCTCTGCCATGGGAGTGGCTTCGGAGCCCAAGATCAGTGGCAGAGTCTGTGGATTCCGACAGAGTGAACAGTGGGCATGTGGGAAGAGGAACACGTGGCCGCTAGGGATGTATGCGCACATTAGCAGTGCTAACTAGCGCTGAGAGGAAAAGTCGCCCTCACATCCTCCTGTGGCAGAATCTTCTATCTAGATCTTACTAAGAGAAAGATAAGGATTAGGATAACAACTTGATCAAGTTACCACTAAGGGAGGTGGTTTAGTGGTTTAAAGTTCACTCTCTCGCTCCAAGTAATATTGCTAGAAGATGCTCTTGAGTTTGTACCTTGACGGTCACCGGCTTCTTTGATTATACTAGGCTTTTGGTGGTGCTTTGTTGACAGGGCCAATATTAGTACTGTTTATTCAGTTCATCTGATATTTTCATGGTTGAATACGAAAGCTCGAACAGTATGCAGCGAGTGGTGGCGAGGTCGTAACTACCGCACCCTCCTTTTGCTGATCAAAGAATAATTTGAGAAAGTTGTGATCCATAAAACAGATTAATTTGATTAGTTATTAATGTTTTTGATTTGTTACCTGCTATCTTATTTGAATTTCACTCTATTAATTTCTATTTTCTGAATACGTGAAACTGCGTTAATTTCAGTAATTAATTTTATTTTAAATTACATTTTTGTGGGAAAACACTTGTTCTTACTTTTATATTACACGCCAACACATACTCTTACATTAGAATAATTTAGAATCGTAAACAGGTAGCACAATGTTGGTATCATATCAATTTTTATTAAGAAAAATTGAAAACTTGATCAAAATTTTAAAGGAAATGTGAATTTATGAACTTTAGTGGTAGTAAAAAAAATTTATATTCTCAAGTGTTAGAAAGTTAAATATTCAAGGACTAAAGTGTTATTACATTTTTTATTCTGCTGATATGGCAATGCCACATCAACAAAAGCATTGTTCGTTTGCCACAGCTGGCTGCCACATCAGCTTTCCGTTAATGACAAGGAGACAGTGGACTTATGTGTTTGACAGAATGAGAATTGAGGTATGAAATTGTGAAAGAAAATTATTGATGTTTTCAAATGTTGGGTCGCAACAAATTGAAGTCCTTAATGTTATGTTTGGTTGTGATAATAGGAATACTATTCCTCCCTTGTTTGGTTTGCTGGTTTTAATATTATCCGGATTCCATAAGGAATACATGGGGAATATTATTCCCTCCTTCCCCACCAGGAATACCTATTCTTGTAAGGAATAGGAAATTAAATGACAAAAGCACCCTTCACTGTTGCTCAAATTCTCACACTGTTGCCATCGCCCTCCTCCCTCCTCTGTTGCCTTTCACAAGCACAATCCGATGGCAAGCACAGTCGGTGACGAGCACAGCCAACGACGAGCATTCGGTGATGGCAGATATTGTCCGATGATGAGAACAACCGCGCCTCTCATTCGGCGACAAGCATAGTCATGCCTCTCGTCCAGTGACAAGCACGACTCGTCTCATTCACCTCTCTCTCTACTGGTTCGACAATGGGGGCTCGAGCTCGACTGCAGGGCCTCGACAGTACTATTTACGATTGGGAGAAAGACGATGAACAATGCATACATTTTTTTTTCTTTTTTAAAAATTTTACCTTTTCATAAAAATAATATAAATAAAATATATGTATTTGAGGGTAATTTTATTTTTTATATTTAAATATCTTATTTCTTATCACTCTATTTCCTCTAATCAAACAATACATTTTTATCATTTGATTTTATTTATCGTATTCCTTTTCCCTATTAATTTTATTCTCTATCTATTATATTCATGCGAATCAAAACGCATGTAAAGTTTTAGTCTACTCTATAATCCCTCCACCGCCCCATCGGCTTTCCCCCTTCAAAACGATTCCCAACCCGTCTCCCGCAACACCACCGTCCGTAACATTCTCGCCCACCATAAATGGCCTCCTCCTCGCTCCTCCACCATTCCCTCTACTCTGCCTCCTCCAGCTCCGTTCTGAGCCCCAAACGCAAGCCCGCCGAGGGGCAGCCCCGCCTTCGGCCTGCTATGATATCCCTCACCTCCTCCACATAAGATCCCTCCCCCCTTGTCATGGCGTTGCCGCCTCCCTAGACCATCAAGGACGAGGCACGGTGGCTCCGCAGCCTTTCGCAGCCAAGTACGTCCGGTTTGGGTTAGTTTTTGAGTCGGCCGAGTCATATTCCCTCGACGAGATTGTGTACCGTTCCCGCTCCAGCGGCCCCCTAGACGTGCAGCACAACATGGAGGCCCTCAAGCCATTCCCCAGCGTGTACTGGCGGGACCTCTTCGACTCGCGCGTGGGCTGCACCACTTGGCCGTACGGATCTGGCGTCTGGAGCAAGAAGGAGTGGGTCCTCCTAGAGATTGACTCCGATGACATCGTCTCCGCCTTCGAGGGCAATTCGAACCTCATCTGGGCCGAGTGGTTCAGCAAGCAGTTTCTTAAGATGAACTATTTGTGGGTGAAGCACTGCGGAATTTCTCACACTGAAAGCTTCAAGGACTTGGGGATGACCGTACTCGTCTCTCAGGTGAACAGCCTTCGGAGGCTCAACCGTCCGGTGGTCGGGTTCGGCTGCGCCTCCATCGGTGACACGTCAGCAGCACTCTCTACATACTGCGCCGCCGCTGGGATCCCTTCAATCGTAGTCCTCCCTGTGGATAAGATCTCCATGGCCCAGTTGGTCCAGCCCATCGCCAATGGCCCATTCGTGCTGAGCATCGACACCGATTTTGATGGTTGCATGAAATTGATCCGGGAGATCACCTCCGAATTGCAGAATCTACCTGGCCAATTCGCTGAACAACCCGAGGTTGGAGGGCCAGAAGACTGCCGCCAATGAAAATTTGAAATCCTGCAGCAGTTCGACTGGGAAGTCCCCAACTGGGTCATTGTTCCCTGAGGCAACCTAGGAAACATATACGCTTTCTACAAAGGTTTCCACATGTGCAAGGAACTGGGGCTGGTTGACCGGGTGCCAAGGCTTGTCTGCGCCTAGTCGGCCAATGCAAATCCCCTGTATCTTTACTACATGTCTGAGTGGAATGACTTCAAGCCCGTGAGGGCAAAGACGACATATGCCTCGGCAATCCAGATCGGTGACCCTGTCTCAATCGACCGGGCAGTCTATGCACTAAAGAACTCAGATGGTATAGTGGAAGAAGCAACCGAGGAGAAATGAATGGACGCAATAGCACTGGCTGACTCGACCGGGATGTTTGTGTGCCCTCATACAGGGGTGGCTCTGTCAGCGCTGACTAAGCTCAGGAACAGGGGAATCATTGGACCCACTGATCGGACCGTGGTGGTTGGCACAGCTCATGGTCTGAAATTCACTCAGTCAAAGATCACTTATCACTCGAAGGAGATCGAAGACATGGGCTGCCGGTTCGCAAACCCTCCGGTGAGTGTGAAGGTGGATTTCGGGTCGGTGATGGATGTGTTGAGGAAACATTTGAACAGTGCCCCCAAGTACTAGGATGTCTGTTGTTCATATTCTAAGCTTTTTGCCAGTTTCATGGTTAAAGCTACCGTTAATACTGCCTTGTATGATTTTCGGGGAAATTGCACCATTGGTACAAAAAGTTTTGGATAGGTTTCAAATTGGTACAAAAAGAAAATTTTGTTTCTAACCGGTACAAATGTTTCAAAACTGTTCTCACATGATACATTCCGTCAAGTTTGAACTAACGCCGTTAGTTTTTTTTTTTGAACCACACAGTATCCCCGGGTCAGCCGAAACGCACTTCGAGACTAATCTGCGGTCGGGCCAGGAATTTCCGTTGACCCTCCCAACCTAAGATTCGATCCTGAGTTCACCCATTTATAAATGTTTATTTATATATTTTAAGTTTTTTTATATTTTTATTACATTTAATAATGTTAAATGGGTCGATACATCAGAAAATATGAATGCGTGACGTCCACGTCAACCGCCACATAAGCAAAAGCTAACAACGTTAATTTAAACTTAACGGAATGTATTATGTGAGAACGGTTTTGAAACATTTTGTATCGGTTAGGAACAAATTTTCTTTTTGTACCAATTTGAAACCTCTCCAAAACTTTTTGTACCATTGGTGCAATTTCCCCATGATTTGCAGATGTACATATTTTCTCATTGGATCGTTACTAATTTTGAGGCTTTCATGTTCAGAAGGGAACTACAACTTGGTAGGAGCATTCGAGTGATATTCGAGATTGCATATGAGATCGATAAGACCTTTTAATTTTCGGTTGGGAGTTCAATAAGATGTTAAGGTTGTCGCTTGCCAAAAAAAGAAAGATCTTAGGTTCTTCTTAACCATTCAAATTCGTTTATCCTTCTTCTGAACCACACTTTAGATCTCTTACCCGAATTCTGTATGTTTATCCTCAACTTTACCCTTCAGACTCCCCGTGAGGAGAGAGCTTTCCGTGTGACAGGTACATCACGTGACAGTCTTTATATGCTATTTTAATTTTTTTTATAAAGTCCTAAGAACAAAAAAAAACTCTAAAAAAAACTTAATTTTATACATGATACAGTATAAAGTGCTGTCACGTGGCACATGCATGAGGTGCAATACTTTCTCCTCCTTAAATGGTTTTCGGATTTCCAGTCCCTCTCCATAAGAGGAAACTGTTGAGAAACAATATCATATTAAAAAAATTCTCAAAACATAAGAAGAAATGAATGTTATCATCATCAGTTTAAAATTCTCATGTTATATATTGTGAAATCCGTAATCAGCTCAATCGAGGTCTAATTTGATATGAGAGCTGTTTATTATGTGAACTCACAACTAGTCAAGCTGGAAAGCGAAAGAGAGAGCCCACCTCATCCTCCTTGAGCATGGAAAAGAAAAATGTTCCGATTATATTTAATTGTTGACCGAAAGTATTTAACATGACTAAGTTTAATCAGGTTGGCATGGAGGAGCTGCTAGAGTTAAAAGGTTGTGAACCCGAAATGAAAAAAAAATCCTAAGTTATATACGTTTGGTTCACCATTCACTGCTCACCAGCTTAAGCTTTTATTTTGGATAAAATTTATATGACATTAGAAAAAGTTGACATGTGATTACACTTGGTCTAAATTTCAACACGAAACTCCTAATCTTTAAGACCAGTGCAAAAGAACAGCTGATTTAAATGCAAAAGAAAAATGCGTAACTTGTAGTATGATATCAATAGAGTATTCGAAGTAAGAGGCAGTTTAAACCACGTTTTTTTTTATCAAATGGCCACTGAGAATAGAATCTTATAATAAAAATGTAAAATTAGAAATATACAAGAGATGGGCACTATCATTAATTCACCTACAGATTTTTGAATCAGACATGTATCCCCCAGCTAAGAGGATATTAAGGAAAAGAAAAAAACTTAGCTCCTCATATCCTAGGAGGGTTGAGAGCTTTCTGAACCACACGTAGCAAAATCCTCTCTCCCCTTGGCAAGCGAGAGTTCCTTCAGGAGATGCCATATTCCAAAGGGATACTAACGGTCCCCCCACACAACTAGGTTCAGCGGTGGTGCCATTGCAGATGCATGACCCTATTCATCAGCGAGACCGACCGACCTCTTTGTGTCCGGTCCAATCCTCTATATTCTCAAAAATCATGTTTAGAAAGTGATGCAAAGAGTTCTCTTCCGACATGAAATTCCTCCTCAGGGTCATAATTGTCAGAAACATGGAACTATCACCCAATAAGTTCCATGTCGAGTGAGATTTTATGGTCTGAGACAATTTTTCTTCCAAGTAATGTTTGTTCATTCAATTTTGACCAAATTTCCCAGCTTGTAGGGTTGTCTGCTGACAGTTAGTTATGAATGAGGGAAGTTATGCTATTCAACTGTTAAATAATTTAATCTAACGACTCATAATAAATGATTCGAACAAAAAAAAATTTCAGTTGTTTATAATACCTTCCCTCACCTGATTAACTATCCAATGACCGGAGCGTATATTTCTCCAGGAACGATGATATTATACGATTCAGTCAATTGATCATTCAGTAATTTAATCAAACGGTTCATAGTCAATTATGCGTATTAAAAAAATGAACCAAACAACTCGTAACCATTCTTTCCACTTACTGACCAATCCACCGGACCGTAGAATTCTTCCTCCATACATGCTGACAGTTTGTGCGCGTTGACAGCAATTCACTGCTCGTCTGACCTATCCTTCAA
>JAOYND010000006.1:4049780-4061028 GCA_025802135.1 Lagerstroemia fauriei | reverse complement strand
AAATTATTGTTCTTTTCAATTCTTGTCATCACCTTCACTCGAATCTCATCCAACATGCTAATAATTGACTTATGTCTCGCATCGAGAATCCATCCATTAAATGTCTCTAAAACATTATTATCAACCATATCACACTTGGTTTCGGTAGCAAAGAAAGCTCTACACCAATGTTTTGGATGGGTTTTCAACAAATCTTCAGCTCCCTTCTTTGTTATCTCTTCTAGATCCTTCAAAGCCCTCTCAAATTGCGAAACAGTTGTCGATCTTGCACATTGCCAAAAGTTTACTTGCAATGACTTGGCTCTATGTTTCTTACGCCAATTAGCATAAATGTGCCTTGCACACATTCTATGCTCGGCTAATGGGATGATATCTTCAACACTGCAAATGAGACCCTTCATAATAATAAAGGAGAAATAAACATCAATATATGCTCATAACGTAAAACCATTTGAAAAAGAATATAATATATTTTATTAGCATATAATAAATATATTACTAAATATATTTTTAAAAATAACATATTCAATGTACATAACTAATTCAGTAAAAATACCTTATGTTGGTCACTCATGATGCTCCATCCAGATCCATTTCTTAGCCCTAGATCATTGCGTAAATTGCTTAAAAACCATGTCCAAGAGTCAGTAGACTCCACTTCTACTACCGCCCAAGTAATAGGATACATTTGGTTATTTGCATCTTTCCCAACAGTGGATAAAAGCTCTCCCTTACATGGCCCTTTTAAGAAACATCCATCCAATCCAATTATTTTCCTACACCCACAAGAAAACCTCTTCTACACGCATCAAGGCACACATAGAATCTCTTGAAATGGGGATTTTCATGGATTGCCTCCAATCAACACTCACAAAGATAGAGCTTCCCTTATTTGACCTCCTAAGCTCTTCAGCATAGTCCCACAACTGATTATATTCATCTCAATAAGAACCTTGCATTCTTTCGTTCACTTTAATCTTCGCTCGTCTACACTGGTTGATAGAGACTTCAACTCGAAGATCTTCTTTCACAAGATCCTTAAGCTCTCTCAATTTTATGGTTGGTGCAGCCTTAATTTTACGATAATAATACCTCTCAAGAAATCCCGCATTCACTAACTTGTTCCTGTTCTGTGTGTTGCAGGTATGCCTATCCTGATAAGTTTTCACCTGACATTATAATCAAATAACACAGTGTTAACACAATGCTTATACTTTAAACTTCTAATAGAGGATAAATAATTATAAGAGAGTAATACATTTGAATTCAAAATAAAATAAATAACCTGAAAGTGTTGGTTTCCCTTGTCAAAAATTATGGAGATCTTCCACAGGCATGTTTCACATGAGCATTTAGCTTTTAATCGATCGCCATCATTTTTATATATCTTCACCTATCTTTGACTCTTGAGTGAGTATAGAGTGATTGCATTCTTTGCTTCTGCCCGATTACGAAAAGTCATAGCGACTTCAAACTCTGGTTTTTGAGATGACATATTGAATGTAGGGAATCTGCTTTTCCTACGACTTGCTTCATCTGTTTCTTCATCTGTGTCTATAAAGCTTCCACAGTCACTGGAGTTCCAATATTCTAGGCCATCACCATCTGGCATCATTTCATTGACTTCCTCATTTTGGTCTCTTCCAAGCCGTCCCGAACCTCTTTGTGTAACAACATCACCATTAACATATTCTAAAACATCCTTTTTATTTCTCATTTGCACGTCTTTTCGAATAGCTTGTGCTTCTTCATCATCGGCATCACTTAGATAAGAATCATAAACTGCATTAGCAAACTCCTCATCTTCCTCATACCATTCATCATCGCCTTCACTGTCACTTGAATTGTTGTCATTGTCACTACCTCCTTTTACTCCACAACTCCTACGGTCTTTTTCCATCACATTCAGCATAGTCAATTTGGTTGATTTTCCTGTGAAAACAATGTTCAAAATTGGATAAATTGTCATGAAACTCAATCGATAGTGTACTACTCTAACTCCTCTAAATCAAATAATATCATATAGTAAAATGATTATGAATCAAAAACTAGAGAATTGACAAAAGACCATAAAAGGGCCAAATACTACCACAATCAGCCCTCGGGAATAGCAATTGATAAGCATTATTCTTATGTACACAAGGTGTTTGACATAATACCAAAAAGAAATTTCGTTTGATTGCCTCTATCTACTACTAAAACTAACTCGAACAAAGAATACCCACTATAAACCCTAGAAGGAACAGAGATAGGAAAGGAGAAAGGACGAAGAAAAACCTGATAGAAGCAAGCTCTTGTTGTTGGAGACGAAAGAAGGAGAACCAAACGAAGGGGATCGTCTCTCCATCTTCCTAGACGGAACAGAGAGGACGATGGAGAAAGCCAGTAGGGAACATTCTTTTACGTGTCGTTGTTTCTTCCTATATGCGAAGTTTTTTTTTTTGCCTTAATGAACTGGTTAATTATAGGATAAACCAGGCGGGCTCGTGTTATTTCAAGATAAACCGATTGGGCTCGTGTTATTGAACCAAAATAACATGTGGCATTTTTTTATTGGCTCGGTAATCCACGTCAACGCTCACTGACAGAAAAGTTAACACCAGGACCAAAATGGTAAAAATGGGAAAGGGTGAGGACAAGAATGACAAAAAATAAAGGTTTAGGACGAAAATGACAAAAACGGTAAAGGTTGAGGACCAAAACTGTCTTTTTCCCAATTGTAAATTATCTGGATAATATTATTTATGATAGATCAAGAGTAGTTGCAAGCTGCCCCTTGTTTTGACAATCTTGTTTTGGAGAAACTATCTCATGTTAAGCTGCCACCACTTGATAATACTTAGGGGTGTAAACGAGCCGAGCCGAGCCCCAATCTATATGGCTCAAGCTCGGCCCATTTACTAATTTGTGAGCTTGGGTTTGGGCTTGAGCTTGGTCGAGCCTAATAATTTAAGCTTGGGCTCGGCTCGTTATAGTAACCGAAGGCTCGTCGAGCTTATACGAGCCGAGCCGAGAAAGAAAATATAACTCGGGCACAGGGTCATCGTATCAATTACATAGAGCGAGGAATACTAGGGAGGAAGAGTAAGAGAATTAATTACGGTTAAAGTTTCACAAATGAGTAAAAAAGAACGAAATAAAGGTTTTTAATAAGAATTTGAGACAATAGTGTTGATTATTTTTCTATTTTTTAAAATTAAAGAATAATAGTAATTATTATTATATAAAATAAAAAGTTTGTTTAGGCTCGCGAGCTTCACGAGTCGAATGTTATTAGGCTTGGCTTGGCTCGTTTAACTGAGCCGAACTCGAGCTCATTAAGATCGAGCCGAATTCAAGCTTTCATCGAGCCGAGCCCGAACCGTTTGCGAATAGTACTATCTCATTTACACCCCTAAATACTGATGTGATATATCTAGATTTCACCATTTATTACTATTTTTTATATTTCCTTAAGTTTTTTAAGATTTGACAATTACATATGCATATGTGTTAATTATATATCAATTCTTTGTTAGACAGATATATCACGTGAGCTTTGTCATGTGATATATTCAATGCACTGGCGACTTCTCCTTATTTTGCACCCGTTGTTTGCTGTGTCCAAGCCATCTTGACCGCCCCTTGACTTAGATTCCTCCTATTCAGATTTCACCCATGTGAGAAGCCTTTCTTTATACAATATAGACGTTAACTCGTACTACATATGAAATTATCAATAATGTAGTAGATTATAAATTTATATTATTTTATTTTATATTCTATATTATATATGATTTCATAATTGTGCATTAATTTTTTATAGATAAATAAATAAAAATGAAATTATATAATTAGAAAAAATATTAGGGTTAGTTAAGTGATGGTTGTAATTTTAAAGGAGAAAATGATATCGGACGTCAATGCTTACAACTGAGTTCTAAATGTTTCAAAGTGTTAAATTAAGTCTTATATGTTGTCTGTGCACATCGAGTCATTTCTGTTACTTACCGTTACTTTAAGCTGACGTATGACAATGCCATGTCAGTGCCACGTCAGCGCCACGTCAGTGCCACATCAGCGCCACATAAGCTTAAAATAATGGTAGGTGATAGAAAGGACTCGATGTTATAATGTGGATAACTTATAGGACTTGATTGAACACTTTAAAATATTTAGAACTCACTTGCAAGAATCGACAAACATATAGGACATCCAGTATCTTTCTCTCAATTTTAAAGTGATTTTGTGTCTTTACCCTATTTGCCTTTTTATGGTTAAATACCTAATTGTCAGGAGTATTTTTTGGAAAATCAGAAGTAAGAGTAACTGCCTCATTTCTCCCATATAATAATACTATAAATTTTACTACCAAGGTGAATGTAAAGATAATGATAGTTTCATAAATGATAATTTATTTTATTTTGATGTATGTTGGGATTTGAGGACAAATCCATTTTAAGAGAAGGTGAATGATGTGAACTAAAGTACGGGTTTGAAGAATGAAGTATTGTTCTCTTGATATGATGGTAAGAACTCAAGTGAGAAGATTGAAGGGAGTGAACTTGCTTACAAGTAATAGTCACTCATTATCAGTTTATGATATGGAAGTCATTCAGAAAATGCTAAAAGCTGCAGCACATATAATATTCTCAGCGTATAGATATCAACAATATCAAGAATAAAAATTAAGATGGGATAAAAGGGAAATATAATCTCAAAAGTGGAAAGAATAGCATAAGATGAGAAGATTCTTTACAGTATGTATTCTGATATATTTTATCGAACTAAATATATCATGTTTTCCCAAATGGTAATATCACATTTACTTTTGTGTCATTCTAGAAATAGGGGTTATATTTCATATTTTCTTATATGGCAAAATTTAGATTTAACCTATTTAGTTTCCTATCATACGTGAACAAATTTGGAAGGTTATATACATGAAATCTTGTAAATTGACCTATATAAGGTTGATGCTTGGACTTGGATAAATTTACATCATATTATTCATTAATAAAGCGAGATTTTTTATTCTATTTTGATTTTTCAAAGAGATAATTGAACTTATCGAAATTTTCTATGACATTCATCCTTAACTTATGAATCTTATCTTACATAATTGATTGTGGCATCCTTATTAAACCGAGTTCTCACTTTGGTAACGGATCGCAGTTCCACCATTCGAACTTGACAAAGACATGTTCTTATAGTACTTATTCGTTCGTCACAAGTAGGTGAAATCCATATCATACTTTATATCCAGTTTCGTCACATTGTTGGTGCGGTTCGTATCACATGTGGTTTCTGATAAATCGGTCATCCAAAATTCAGAGATGATGCATCGGTGACGGAATTCGAGACCTGCTTATGATTGAGAGCTAGTGTTAGACCCCTGAAGTGGTATCCCAAGACCTGCCTACCACGAGCGTACCTCGGGGTTGTGGTAACGGGCAACGTGCTGGGTAGGCACGTTATCCACTGAATGTCGAGGTGTTGGATAGCGATGCGCATGATTGTTCGAGCAAGGCATTGTGATGGTGCTTGATCATGAGACGAGTTCTCGATTATGACCATGGTTGTAGGTACACGGGAGGTGACAATGCACAGAGGCTACCACCCGAGTACACGCTATGGATGCTATGGAATGCTTGACCAGCGTTCCTTGGAGCAGATGCGGGCCATGGTGAAGGATCAATCAAGTCCCTGGGATCACAATCTACCTTACTGGGAGCAACGGGAATTATGGCATGGATCCGATCAATCCTTGATTGAGGGAGGCAATCATGGATACGCCTAGAAGCCCGATATAGAAGTCAAGCACGCTAGTTATGGAAGTTGACCAAGGATCGGGGGATCCAACAGGGCAAGCGAATTCTTAGAAGGAGAATCAGCCTTATCTATGAAAGCCAGGTGTGCCAGATTGGGAAGCCAGTGAGGATCAGGGATCCAACTTGGCAAGAGGAATCTCAGGAGGAGAATATTCCCGACACGCATGAAAAGTCCTGATGGCGATTGGTCAACGACCTTGTATAGACTTGTCGTTAGGGAAAGTCTAGATTACCTGGCATATTTGCTTGTAGGGCTTCCTGTATAAATAGGCGTGGGCTCTCATTTGAGTCATTGAGATTCAGATTCAGGCATTCATTCACAACAAGGAGAACAGACAACTAAGGGCACGAGGGACACACCGTGAGGAGAGTGTAAGTGCTGAGTCTGTGTTGTCAGGAGTCAAGGGAGGAGTGCAAGCAGTCGGGGCTGTGATGCATATACTCGACCAGAGTCTGTACTGTTGGGTTTTTTTATACTTGTGATATAATACAAGTTAATTTTTCCCAACCTCTTCTGTGTTGCTTCGATCGTCTCTAGGCTTGTGAGCCTCGGTTGTGTGGAATTTTGTGGCTGGTCAGCAGAGCGAGCTGTTGACTCCTAGTGGTATCCAAGGTATTCGAGTGGTATTCGAGTAGCGCCCTTGGCCCCATGATAGCTAGGCACAATAGAGAGAAGCCGCAAGGTCACTATTGGAGAGGGCGGCCATAACAACTGAAGCCCAAGCTGATATGATTTTGTACCGAGAATGAGACATCTAAACCGAAGTGAGAGAACTTTCAATTCATTCAAACATCTGAAAATGACCAAGATAAATCAGGATCAGGCTTGGATTCATTATAAGCATTGCCATGTGCCATGCTATCTCACAGGAATTCTTGCTACTGCTATCAGAGTAATGAACATACAAAAGGTAAAATACTGCAGGAAAGAACCCCAAGGCATCCAAACTCAAAACAGTCCACCACATAAGTAACTTCCTGAACCAAAAGCAGAAACACACAAGAGAGTTCTTCTCATATTCGGCACAATTTTTTTAAAAAAAAAATTATCAACACCAGAGAGAGAGGGAGTCTTTATCACCAACTTCTGAAATAGTCCAGGGATCAAAGAGAAAAATTAATATCATCAGCAACAAAAATGAGATGCTGGGAGGTTCCTTTGAAGAGAGAAGGCTCCAACCTAGTGTTTGTGTATGTTGGGGTTGCGCCTTGAATTTTGAAGGTAATTGACTCGATTCTATTTCCTTATTTTTCTAGATTTGATACTCTATCATTTGGGAAGATTGTATCTTAATATATTGAGGATAATTTGGATAGAGATTATATATGGTCTATAAAGGACTGAGAACACTGATGCAAGATGCGTTTGGTGTGTCCAATGAGTGTTTAGAGTCATGTGTTTGGGGGTTTTAGAATTCCTCTTCTATGGTTAGGCTAAGTGCCTCGAGGATTGGGCTATGAACCTGTTGTGATGCCTGTCTTGTACTCGTCCAATTGTTACTAAATAATGAGACACCACAGACACTCATTTGGTGTGAATGTATGGGCGGTACTCCACAACTGTCCCGAACTACGTATATCATGTGCGCAGTTTCTTCTCTCTTTCGCTCTACTTCCGTTGTTCTGTGCAATATCATGTTTTGTCCTCTTCTATGGTTAGGCTAAGTGCCTCGAGGATTGGGCTATGAACCTGTTGTTATGCCCGTCTTATACTCATCCAATTGTTACTTAATAATGAGACACCACTGACACTCATTTTGGTGTGAATGTATGGACGGTACTCCACAACTGTCCCGAACTGCGTGTATCATATGCGCAGTTTCTTCTCTCTTTCGCTCTACTTCCGTTGTTCTGTGCGATCCGAATTCCTAATAGTGTAAAGTCGGTTAGAGATTTGATTTTTAGTTTCAATATTATGCAAATTTGTTTCATTTTATCTCATCGTATATACGACTAGAATTAGTTAGGTGTATCTATCAATTTTTCTATTTCCTTGTTTTACTAATTACTTAGCGCATAAATAGTTGAGCTAACTATTATACTTCTTGAGTCGATCAATAACGAAATGTCTTTTATTCCCGTGAGTTCGGCCTTAGGGCTATACGTATATAAAATTTGACATGGTTTCAAAACATGTTATCATGAGAAATCCATCATCCAATGTGCTATCAATTTTTCTGAGTAAATCAAGATAATGAACTTCTCATATAAGAGAGAACTTTTTGGATGATTATACACCATCAAATAATACAAAAAAATATCGATCGTACTATGACAAATAAATAAATTGGACCATCTAAATTTTTTCGGTGAACGGGAAGGTGTGAGTTTAAAATGGGGACAAAATGGACAATTCACATCTCCTGGATGTGGCAGAAATCTGAGAAAGTAAATCCTGGGAATTGGATTGGATTGAACCACGATTCTTTAGGAATTGGAGAATTGGGATTTCGATTGCATCGAGAAATCTGTGAAAGAGTTTTTGGCAACTTGAGCATCGCTTAATCTGGGATGGAATTCCGACAGATTTAGCAGTGGAGACCTACCCGTGATCTTCTTCTTCATCTAGTACCGGAGCGAGCCGCAAGGGACCAAAATCGGCGACATTCTCCTGCTTTGTTCTACTGCCTCTTGGTTCAAGAAATTTTTGCGGCGCCGTCCACACTGTAAGTTGCCTGGCAATGTTCTTCCGTGGGCTATTTTCTTCATACTATCTGATTTGGCTGTTGCCGAAATCAATGGCGGTACCTTATGGAAATTCAGACCTGCCGACGGGCTGTCCTTCCTATTCTTCTTGTTCTCCTCCTCCTCCATTGGCAATAGTTGTATAAAAAACTACGTCAAAATTTTATCTTCTCAGTGCCAGCATCTTAATTTCACATGTGTTCTTCTTTTGCTGTTCTATGTGATCTTCTGCTTCAGTCATGGCGCAAGCTTAGGTTTTTTAGCCACACAGCAGTGACATATAACCAAATGGACAGCAAAAATTGACCATTGGACGTCATGGTTTTAGAGTCACGATTGATTTGAAAACAAACTGAAGGGGGAAAAAGTAAAAGTTTGTGTGTGTGTGTGTGTGTGTGTTTTTTTTTTTTTTTGGTAACTTACCCTTTCTTATTCTGGTATGCGAAGAGAAAGGTGACAATTTCAAGCAACGGCTCTGTAGTTTGTTGGTTTCTCCTGCCCTATCCAGTGAGTGGACGGATTTGCAGCCAATTTTGCCTTATGGTCCAAGCAATGGTAATTAAGTTCAAGCTATTGTGGGGCAACTGCTACTATAGTTCTGAATTCTCCCGTGAATATGTTAGCAACTTCAAAATCTCTTCAGTTCTTCTTCAGTTTGACCACCACCGAACTCTGTGCAGAAGTCCTTCCACTCATCGAGTTCATGATCGCAGTCTTTACTGAGACCATAAGTTCTCGACATACAGTTCGGTCAAATTTCTCGCTTCTGAAACTTGTATCGTTTCAGCTGTTTGAGGTTGCATGTTGGTTCAGCATTCCCAATTCTTTGTGTATGCAATGTTCTCTTCATGATTATCGAGCAATAGTTGTTAACTGTGTGTTCATGTAGGACCAGAAGCTTGCTCTTATAAAGTGATCCACTGGTCCATCCAAAGCAGAGCATATTGACTTATGTCTTTGCACAGTAGCCTTTGTTTAAATGAGTGATTGAAAAGTCTCTTGTTACTTTTCAGGTAAATCTTTCTGGTGGTTTGGGTGGTGATTGCCTTGACGTCACTGAGAACTGTATCATTAGAGGATTTGGGTGCACAGAGTGGAAGCCAGTAGGATTCACAAACTGTTATTGCTATCCTCGTAAGGAAGGTGATTCTCTCTCGTACATTCCACCTTTGTTAACCAGCTTAGCAATTGTCTCAGCTTACCATCATTGCTGCCTTGATTAATTTGCCAGTTTGGATGTTATGATGTTAGGCATTATAAAGGAATTAAAAGGGAAATGAGTAACAATTCTAGAAAATGGATACAACAGAAGGGTTGAAGCAAAAATAGAAATATATACTTCATGTGAAATCATAAAAATTCACGCAACGTATTGGGAGATACTTTGGTTAATTGCTCTTAGATTGCACATTTTGTCATGGTTATAATGTGGAAAACTCTTGTTTTGCTTGAAATGAGAAACCTCTCTCAACTACTTCTCATTGATATGTGTCACTCCTTACTTATTTGCTCAAGTAAATTGCCATTTGGAAATCGTAAGCAATCCACAGTGATCAGCTTCAAAATATGAGAAGATTTTTTTTTTAAACAGTTTCAGTTTGAGCTCGCCTTTTTGTCTGTCAAAGCTCCAAATATCTTTATCAGAACTGATCTTGATTGACCAACTGCAGCATAGCTCTAACCATGACCGCTTCTCACAATACAGAAAGTCCTTTTTGACTATTCACACAGTAATTCAAGTCAGGAATCAGAAAGAAATGGATAAGAAGAAGAAGAAGATCGGTGGGGCAGCAGATACAATGCTTAAAAGCAATGATACTAACAACAACATTAATTGGCAGTGGCTGATTCACAGAGGAAAAGGACCTACATTCTTGGTTATATCCCTCTTCGGGCTCTTGATCCGAGCTGCTGTGTCCCTTCATCCTTATTCAGGAGCTGGGAACCCTCCCAAATATGGAGATTTTGAGGCACAAAGGCATTGGATGGAGATTACTCTTAATCTCCCTCCCCAGGATTGGTACACCAACAGCACCATCAATGACCTTAGCTACTGGGGCTTGGACTACCCTCCTCTCACTGCCTATCAGAGCTACTTCCATGGCCTTATCTTGAGGTTCTTTGATCAGGACTCAGTTGCTCTCTTCACTTCCAGGGGATATGAGACTTATCTTGGGTTTGTAACGAGAAAACTAATTCCTTCTACTTATAGTTGGTCTCTTTCCTTTTGGGTATGTCATGTTCCAGCTTTTTCCTATTATGATTCACTTCTTGTTGTGCTACTTTTAGCTATTCTGTTAAATTTCTGAGCCTGATTATGGGAAAAATTAGAATTTGAGGTTATTTCCTTTTCTTTTGGATGTAAGGCGACTGTATTTTGCAATTTAGTCAAAGCTTATCCACTTGAAGTGATATGTTTTGCACTTTGAAATGTTCTTGTTCCTTTAATAATTTTATGGAAGTGTTGTAGCAAAGTGTTGGTGGTTTTGATCCTGGGTGCTACATGTTTAATGGTGGATATCTTGGTCTTTTTTTAGTTCTTCTCAAGACTACATTGCTAGATGTTTCTGGGCTTTTATTTGCTTACTACTGGTGAAGGGGTCTTGCTGGATACCTTTTCAATCTCATAGGATATTGTTGGTCTTCTGTATGTTGATTCTCTTTGCTTAGGGCCTATCCCAGCCTCCTGCAGGCTGTGAAATGGAATGCTGTTGGTATTGTGCTGGCTGTTCCTTGTTTAATTTGCTTTCCCT
>JAOYND010000006.1:4005705-4017625 GCA_025802135.1 Lagerstroemia fauriei | reverse complement strand
CGATTTCGCACATCAAGTGATCGTCAACGTACGTCTGCCACGACATCTTCCGCTTCTCTTCAAGCTCTTCCTCTAGATTGAGGATTGGGGATTACTCGATGAGTTTTGAGATTTTCCTTTGAGCTGAGAAGAGTGAATTATATACCCCATCGTATTCCCTTTTTTTTTTTATCATTTTCCTTAGCACGTGTCTTTTTATCTCTTATTCTTTTATCATTTTTACACTTTTTTTTCAGTGTATATAGGATGTACATAAACTTAGAAATAGTAGAAGGAATAAGGATAAAATGGCACGGAAAGTCTCACTGGTGAGATCGAACCCAGGACCTCTAGGTCACTGGGTGAGAGCCGTACTAACTGTACTAAACCATCTTTCTCTATCATTTCTACACTTATATGTCTCATCTGTATACAAAAAAAATTCTACATTAATTCAATTTCGAACTAAATTGTCTTTTTCATGGATAAAAATCTCTCATTTTCTTAATTTCCACTGCCCTCTAGTTGTCTGGCAATTTTAATTTAATTCAAGTTTCAACTAATTGTATTTTTTAAGGGTAAAATTCTTTCAATCTTATATTTTTTTTATAAATAACACCAATACCTCATTCATATAAGAGGGTAAGTTGTCTAAAAATATTTCATATATTGTCATGATATTTAATATTATTTAAAATTGGAGGTAGGAGTGCAATTTCATCCGAGGATGCTCGACAACAACCGGATGAATAATCCCATTGAGCACGTAACCTTAGTGAGATCATCTACACATCTGTTTTGCACACTATTAATTATATGAATATGCTTATTTGAAAATATTTTCATGCTTATATTCAAGTGAGTTGTTCGAGTTTCATGAGTTTTTAAGGTATGAATTGTTGTTTTTCCTTAGTTGAGTGAAATCAAGTCACGATTAATTAGTTCGAGTTTTCTTCCAAGAATGTTGGTACTTCCGGGCTTTTTATTGATGTAGGTACATAATGAAGGACCAACCGGGATAAGAAGGTGGACCCCGACCACGGAATCAAGTTGGACAGAAGCTGAAGAATAGAGGATCAGGGGAGGAGTCGCGACCCCCTGAAGCCGAGAACAGCACAGAGCTGAGGATTGAGACCCCTCGCTGGCACAGAAGAATCCGCGATATTCGCGAAATATTCGGTTTCCTAAAGATCCCAAAACTCGATGTGGAAGATATTTCGAGATATTGGGATACCAAAAGAGCAAATTTGACTCACTTACACCAACGGAAACACAATATTTTTTTTAGAATATTATTAGGATAGAGATATTTGGGAGATATTGTAGATAAGATTTAATATTTTATTCTCTATCCTTATAAGTTCTAGACCTAGCAGTACACTGGGACACCAACCATCTTTCATACCAATTTTTACATTCGTTTTGCTGCCAAGAAGAGATCGGGTCATTCACGGCTTCGAGAGAAGAAGAGTATCAACGGGCTTCAAGAAGACTTCGAGGATCGAGAGATCGGCTTCAAATCATTAAACAGTTTTTCTTCTTTTTCGCTTTTCTTTTCTTAGTCATGATGTATTTGAATCTTCTCTTGGTATTTTCTTTTAATTCCATCATGAACTAATTCCCTATTTCCTAGGGCGAGCAATGAAATTCTTTTCTATTTTCTAAGTTATTCCATTTTCTCTTATATGTGATTGATTACATTCATGTTACTTATATTATTCTCTTTCTTAATGTTTTCTGATTGACTGACCACCAATTAGATCGATTAGGATAGATCGACAAACTCGAGAGACAGAGTCGAAATCACGCTAGAGGTAATATAATTTAGGATAATTCACGCCAAGAGGTCAGGATTATTTGTGAAAAACATCGAGAGATTAGCCTATCACTCTAGTTATCTAGATTAGGGTTCGAGCTCAATGGGTTTCTTAATATTAATTGCCTAGAGATAGAATGGTTAGTATCGTCCTAGAAACACGTTCTTGTTAAGCCGAGAGGTAGGCAAGGAGACATAAAACCCTAGGATAGTAACACCGTAATCAGTTGCATATAGAGATTATGTTTGGATTTAGAAGTAGGATTGAGGGAAATTGTGAGCTCTAGGTCCATTAAAATTAATTAATTTCTTCTAATTATTTTTGATTTACTTTTATTATTTTCGTTGAAATTCTCATCTAATTTCGATTTACCTAACTTGGATTGATTGTTTAGTTTATTATTTAGTTTAATTGAACTAGAATCTCGTGGGAACGATCTCTTACTCATTCATTATATTACTTGAGCGATACGTATACTTGCGTCCTTACTTTGCTGCTCATCAATTTTTATCGCAACACACACGTAATCATCTGAATTCATAGATTTGTGAGGTGTTTATGAGTTTGGAGAGAATATTCTCCTCGTTGGACGAAGACAACAACCAGATGAAGCAAGAATTGAAAAAGAATGGACATGCAAGTGAATGAATGTGACTTAGCATTACCCATTGGTTCGAATATTGTTAGATTACAAATAACATTATTAGGTTTGCAATGGAAAAACATAAATATAAAAATTGTTTTAAAGATAGTCGTAATTCAAAAATATCATGTATTTAGTAATTATATATATTGTATACAATTTTTATTCATAATTTCATATTACAAAAAAAGTTTTACAACCAAATGTTACGTGAAAAGAAAAACAAAAATAAACAAATTTGATATATCGAGATGAATTTGTATAATTAGATTGTTTATTTATAACTCATTACAATTTAATTCGTTTGAAATTCATTAGCTTACAAAGTAGACAGAATACTATCAATTTTTATTAGTATATTATGTCAATTTTACTTTTTCAATTTTACAATTTCTAATCATTTGTTTAAAAATGTGAAAGATTTTTGCTAATAAAATTATAGATTTTTACCTTAATCTAGAAATCAGATACAAGTTATAAATTTTAATATATAAATAAATTGGTAGTAAATATGAAAAATAAAAAAGATATCAAATTTTTCAAACGTTTGCATATAATAGTACTAGACATGGACCCGTGCTTTGCACAGAAATAAAATAAAAATAAATAAATGTGAAATACTAGGATGAATCCATATAATTATATTATTTATAACTTATTATGATTTAATTAATTCAAAATTTGTTAATTTATAGTAAAGTATTCTCTATTTTCATCAGTATATTACGTTAATTTTACTTTTTATTTTTACAATTTCAAATTATTTCAAAAAATCTGACAAATTTTTGCTGCTAAAATTATAAATATGGAGTGAGATAAGAAAATATGATCAGTTAACGAAAGATTTTTTATTGTTAAAATTGTAGATATATAGTGAAAGAAAATGACTAAAATTATTGTTTTGTCCTTAATTTAAAAATCACATGCATGTAATAAATTTTAATATGTAAATTAAATTGAGAGCAAATATGAAAAACGAAAAGAATATCAAATCTTTCAGATGTTTATATATAATAGTATAGATAGAGGATAGAAAAAAATCATGAAAAAAAAAAACACTGCATTTAGTGTCCAACCTAAAACGGCCAGCAGGGTCAAAGGAAGGCAAATCATCAATGGAATCGAATCAAAAGCGGAAGAGAACAGGTTTCGTGTGTGATGATAATTTTGAAAGGGCAATCAAAAAATGCATTATTCATCATTGCATTATTTGTTCTCCTTTTTAGATTGCTTTTCCTTTTTTCCTCTCTCTTTTAATAAAATGGACCAGAATGCTTTTCCTTTTTACAAGATCAATCAGATATTCCTTGCTGATATGATATGAGCTGTGTGTGAGCACTGGGACCTCTCAACTTGGAGTTTTTTTTCCCAAATAAATGTAAAAATCATTAGATTTTCTTATCCAATAATTAGATTTTCTTTCAATATATAAAAGATTAAAAAAAGCAATGGTCCTATGTGTTTTCCAAGCCTTGCAAGTGAGTCCTACATGGCAAATTAAGTTCAACAAGTTCTCGTAGTTACATTATAGAGTCCTCTTCGTTACATGCCATTACCGTTCTAAACTTTTTTTTTAAGTTGGTTTTAATCCTTAACTTTTTCTCTTAGGTTACCTTCTACTCATCTTATTACTTTGTTATCTAAAAATTTAAAAAACTAATTTTGTAAAAAATAAAAAATTAAAAGCTACGTTGAATCATGTTGAAAGAGCAAGAGGAGGGAGCTTATTGGTGGCTGCCCCTAAGTTTTTTAAACACTTTATAAGGTTTCAGTTGATATCTAAGATGGAAGAGTACATTAGCTGCCACCCCTTCTTCTTCATACTCTAGCTCTATTCATCACTTTTTTAAAAAAAATTCATCACTTTTAAATATTCAAATTTTTAATAACAAAATAGTAAAGATGACTAAATTTAAAGAAAAAGATTGAAGATCTACATGCATTCATTCAATATAGAGTTTGAGTTCTACATACATAGAGGTCCTCTTCATCAAAAAGCTTACCTATCTGACCAATATTATGCACATCCTAAATACTATTTCTACTTGACCAAGTAAATTTAGCAAACTCAATAGTGGACATGGCTTTCCTTATATCTAGAACTACTAGCTTGATTGTCCAAACTTGATCCCTGGCATTTTCTTAGCTTGGACTATAATGAGGGAGTCGGTATGAACCCATACCTTCTCCCATCCTTATTCTTTTGCCATGGATAGTGCCAAGAGTATTGCAGAAGTTTCAGCAAGAAAGGGAGTACCTTCTTGCCATTTTTCTCGACAATCCCAGTAAGACAAGTTTCCTGCTTATTCCATGTTGCATCTATATATATAGAGATGCACTCTTGTTCCATCGTTGATGCTGCATTATGATTTGGATTGCTAGATCCGCATTTGCATTCCTTCCATAATTCTCACAATGCACCTCCGCTTGTCTGAGGGCATTATGGTGCTCAACATATTTCTTATCAAGACCGTGCAGAAAATCTTGCAAATCAATTTGCTTCCCTGCATATAGTGTTTTTATTCTTAAATCCCATACTTCCTTGAGTAATTTCTTTTTTATCTATTACTCCCAATGTGAATCCAGTCGTTGGATCAATAAGAAACTTAATCACATCTTTCATTGTTGAACCATGTATAAAGTTATTACAAAATTTCCATTGCGATTCTCTTCACTATTCGGATAAGTATGCACTCTTTAAAGAGATGATCATACTTATCTGCTCCGACCTGATAAAGAGGACAGGAAATGCCCTCTGTTGTCCACCAAGGGAGACCTTCGTGAGCTATTCTCCATAAATAGAGTTCAAGTCTTTCATGGATCCTTGATCCCTGTAATTTGCTCCATAGCTGACTATTCCCTTCTCCAAATCTATTCATTTGATCAACACTACAAACTTTCTACCATTTAGTGATAGTTTTTTTCCCTACGGATAATTTCCATAAGTAAATATAGGTTTTTTGTGATGGAATAAGAAATCTGTCAGTAAAACATGTGTTTTTTCCTACAGAAAGCACAATCGTCAGTATAGAATGGTATATTAATGACGCAAATGTCAACTGTCTTTACAAACTCTCTATAGCGACAACATTGTCCATCAGTAAAACTATTTTCTGATGGAACAAACAATCTGTCAGTAGAATGTGTTTACTGATGGAATATTAATCCGTCAGTAAGATGTGAATTTAGGAAAAGGAAAACAAATCCCCCTTCCCTCAAAACCGACCGATTTTGACTCGAAATGGATGACCAGACCATCCATGACTCAATCTCAGATGTAAATGCAGAGAATGTAAGGGCTTAGATAGGTGATTGTAATTCTCAAGCAAACTGGGATAGGGAAAGCGGCCATGGCTATAGCTCAGACCCCAGAGTCGCCACACCAAGATATGGACATTTTCCATATATCAACCTGACATTTCCACCATTTCTTTTTCTTCATAGCCTCATTCTCTTATCTTCACAGCTCCAATGTCTCATCAGTGTCAATGCATACATGTGTATGTGTATGTGCATGTACGTATTTTCTCAAGGTATATGCTATTTGCATGTTCACCGCATGTGTCAATAATCAAATATAGCAGAGACAACAATATTTACCCAAGCAAAGCTCTACTCCTCAACATGATAGCATGGTTGCAGATTGTTAATTGTTGTTCCTTTTCCTGTTTCCATTCCATTTGTTTATCAGATAGTAAACAAATGGAATGGAAACACAATTCAATGATTCAGATAAAAAACTATCAAGATTCAAATAAAACATAATTCAAAGATTCCATATATCTTATCCTTCAATAGTAGACTGAGGTTTAGATCTGCAACTGTGATCAACTCTTGGAAGAAACCCTGCACTGGCTGCAGCTTCTTCGAGCCACCATGCCAAGCTACGGGGTTCACGGTGACTGCTCAATAAAAGTATATTTCAACCACATGTTTATTTTCTTGTTCTTTTCTTTTGCTGTTGGACTTTAGGAGGCAACGATGAGGGAGCTGTGAAACCAGTTGGTAAGGGTGAATGGGCCACATCTAGTGAAAATTGGGCCAGATCAATGGGCCTTTAAAGCCCACGATCAGCCTAAAGAAGCAATATTAATATTTTCACTTCTCCCACTTCTTTTCCCCCTAAAAATCTGTCAAACCTTTCTGAGAGTGGGAGTTCCATCGGAGGAACCGTCCGAAACCCAGGTATGCATCCTCTTCTCTTTCATTTCTATTTTAGGTCTTGTTGCTTTCGATTTTGAGGCTTCAACTTTACGTATGGTAGGAGGAGGCAGCTACGATTAACGATTTCGGATTAGGTAACTCGTCGAATCAACGATGTGTGCGTGTGAGAGAGTACTGAAATCGAGGAGGTACATTGTTTATTAATTGCAAGTCTTCATCATTTATATTATAATTTAATTTTTATCCAAGTTAGTAGGACTAATTTATTGCCTTGAATTCTCTTATAATTAACAGAACAATGAAAATGTTCATTCTCATTGTCCATCTGCAAGTTGACCTAATCAGTTCGATAATCGTCAAAGTGATGGTATAATTCAGCTAATGATTTAGTTCTCCATGTTATTCATTCTTTTATAGCTACTATTAAGAAGTTTATATTTTTTTTTATCAATATATCAAGTTTATATGTTTGATTTTAATGTGTTTATTTTTCTTTGATGCAGGATCAAACTAGAACCTAGACAATATTGAACAATCTTTTAACTCAACTTTTTGTTTATGTAAGTCGAATTATTATTTCAATTTTTATCATAGAATGTTAAAACATGTCAATTTATGTAAAATTTAATTTTCATTTGGTTTCAGGGCTACAGTAGGTCACAGTGATTCAAATGCTATGAAACAGGTCTTCTTTGGATATACTGCATCTGTAAGAACTTCAAGATTTAGAGCATGTGTTTCTTTTTGATTAGTGATATAATTTTGATGCTTCCTTTTGTATATATCACTTATACTCTTTATATTACGTAAACGAAGCATTGTAATTACTTTACTAGTGTGCAAGAACAATTAGTATATATTGATGATATTTATTCCATTGACAAACGTAATACTTGTAGAAAATGGAGATTTTAATGGAAAAATTGTCAAATAATTATCGTTTATTTTAAATTGGAAAAACATAAATTTCATTGATAAAAAAAATTGGACTTTATTGATGATATTTTTCTGTCAGTAAACACCAAGAATGGTAAGTTCATTTAGTGATGGATGTTCCATCGGTAAAGTCAAACTTAAGTCTACGTACATCCGTCATTATAAATTATAAAAAGCCTAGCCTATAGTGACAGATAAGCTCAATTAACGACAAATATGTCATGGGTAAAGTACCAAGTCTATGTATATCCGTCACTATAAGTTATAAAAGCACATAGTCTATAGTGACGGATAAGGCTATACTGATGGATTGGGCTACACTATACTGACAATGAAGAATGCATTATACTGACGGCACATTTCGTCGGAATAAATATACTATACTAACAGAAATGGCTATAGTGATGTAAATATCGATTGACATAAACCAGGGAATTTACTGATGGTTTGACCGTCAGTAGAAGGTTATAGCTACGCTACCAACACTGATGGTGTTTAATATTGTAGGTATAGCTCCTTTTGACCGTCAGTATAGAGTAAACGGTGTTTTACTGATGGAATTCGGAAATTTTACTGACAGATTTTTGCCATCACTAAATGACAGAAAGTTTGTAGTGCAAGTAGGTAAAAAGATTTTACCGGATTCAGTCCAAATATACTCATCCTTAGTTATTTGATTAGTTAGGTGTATTTTAGAATATTTTTTTTATTGTATCTCTATTAAACAAACTATTTAACCTATCTATGTTCTACCTCTTCGGGTTTTGACTTATAAGATCACTAACTTTGCTTTCTTTATTTACATTTCTAGACTCTAAAGCCACATGTTTTTTGTTTAAATTTCCTGGAATCCATTTATCTTTCCATATGTATGTGGTAATACTATCTCCTATCATTACACATTTTCCTTTAATTAGTGTATTTTTGCATTCTGAAAGTCCTTTCATTACATAAGACTTATTTTAATCACATTATAAGCAAGACTCTTTGTATTAGTTGATAATACTCAAATTGTTTTTGACAATAGTACTTTGTTTAAATCCCCATCTCTTCGAATGCCCATTTCGCCATATTTTTTAGGTTTGTATGTTGATTCTCAACTAATAGGTGCATCATATCTCTGTTTATCTTCATGGCAAAACCCACCAAAATCGTTGTGTTAATTGGTCTATCTTCTACGGATTGAATTTGGCACTTTTAAAAGAGACATGGTGTAATTTGGAATTGTGTTCAAAACCGATTGGATTAGTGTAGTTCTTCTTGCAACTGATTGTAATTTAGATCTCCATCGTTCTAACATGTTTTTAATCTTTTCTATGAGGAATTGAAAATTTCTTGTCTTCCTTCTCTTTAGGAATAATGGATTTCCTAAATACATTTTGTTATTTCCTAGTTTTTTTCATTCTTAATAAAGCCTTTATTTGCCTTGTAATATCGGGTCTAATATTTTTTTGAGAAAAAGAGTCATGATTTATTTAAATTCACTGTGTGTCCACTCCATTGACAGTAAATTTCAATGATCTCTTTGTAGTGTTTAATATCTTTAGAATTTACTCTCGTAAATATAAGTAAATCATCAGCAAACATTAAATGACTTACTGATGGCTCTGCCTTCTAATTTTAATACATCTTAGTACAGTTGGTATGGCTCTAGCCGTGTGACATAGAGATCCTGAATTCGATCTCACCTGTGGAATTTCCCGTGCCCCTTTTATCCCCCTCATTCTACCATTTCTAGGCCCATGTGCCTCCTATGTACACTTAAAAAAAAATTCATTCCTAAGATAAATAGATAGGGGAATAGAGGATCTCTATGGCGTAATTCATTTATTTAATAAATGGGTCATCATAATAGATTGACTAAGTTAACAAATATGAAGCCCTTAACACAAATTTAGAATAAAAATAGAAAAATGAGAAAAGATTGGGATCAAACATAAATATTTTCCCAAGTATCGATTTGAAAGTCTAAAAACAAAACAAATAGCTGATCAATCAGACGGTCCACATGTAATGACTTCGTCTACAACCTCAGGGCGCTAGTTCTTCCAGTGCGCCTCGTCACAGAAGAATTCCCCTGTACGGACGCACGTGACAATCTTCCAGCGAATCAACCCCCTGTAGCTCGGGCAGCGTGTTCGGACTTCGGAGACCCAGATCAAACCTCTCCATCTCCTCCCAACCCAAGCCTCCGTTGAGTCCTATCTCCGGCGACCTAAAGATCAATCCACCTTATCGCCATGTACAGAGTTGCAGCTTCGAGGCTCAGGGCTCTCAAGGTCAGTCAAGTAGATGTCCTTTTCTCCTCATATCACCTCTCTTCGACTAGATTCGGCCTCGAGAATTCTATCGCAACTGAAATCAGTAATTTTCGTACTGAAGGACTGTGAATCGTTTGAGCTGTTGTGCTGTGTGTCTATGGGACTTTAAGATCTGATTGCAGTGTGGTTCCCGCTGTTGACTGTTTTGCGCGGTGCTTGGTTTCGGAGAAAATGTGATAAAAAGATGATGCACGAAATTTCAATTCGACAGTAGAGAATAGATTATTTTGCTTGTTAATGGAAGATTTCCACTCATCTTGGTTCTTGTTGATTTATGTGGAGCTATGGAAATGTCAGCAATTTAAAATGGCATTAGAGTCATCCGCTCAATTGCCCATTGAGGTCTAGATTTTTGTGTTATTGATTCATTTTCAGTAAATTATACTTCCTCCTTGCAAATTAGCAGTTAAATTGATCGCCGTATAGTCTGTGGATGCTTCTATACAATGATTTATGCTTCTATGTTGAAATATCTGTAGGGCCGTTCATCCGGCAGGGTTCCGGTTAGATTTTCCAGTGCCGCTGCTGTTGAGACTAAACCATCTTCTTCAAGTGGCCTCTTTGGGTGGCTCACTGGGAACAGTTCGAAGTCTTCTACTCCTCTTGAGTTCCCTCTAGCAGGTGTTACCCTTCCACCTCCATTGCCGGATTTTGTTGAACCTGGTAAAACCAAGATTACAACTCTCCCAAACGGCATCAAAATAGCCTCTGAAACTTCTCCGGTATGTCATTCTGATTCCCTTCCCCTTTTTCTAAAGCCAGAGTTTTTTAAGGTTCTCACTAGAGATGAGCAAGTAGCTAATTGTCTCCTCTACATTCCTTTAATCAGAACCCTGCAGCTTCTATTGGTTTATATGTTGACTGTGGCTCGATTTATGAAACACCAATATCTCTCGGTGCAACACATCTCTTGGAACGCATGGCCTTTAAAACAACTAGAAACAGGAGCCACTTGCGTGTTGTCCGAGAAGTGGAGGCAATTGGAGGAAACGTCCAAGCATCTGCTTCTCGGGAGCAGATGGGATATACCTTTGATGCCTTAAAGACATATGTTCCAGAAATGGTAGAATTGCTAATTGATTCTGTAAGGAATCCTGTGTTTCTGGATTGGGAGGTCAATGAACAGGTACATATCCTGCTTCTTTCTATCTCAAAATCAATATTGTCTTAGTACCAAGATTTTTTTCTGATGGAATTGAATTCTTGCAGCTTAACAAGGTGAAGTCGGAGATTGCTGAGGTCTCCAACAATCCCCATGGCTTGCTTTTGGAGGCAATTCACTCTGCTGGTTATGCTGGTGCATTGGCTAATCCTCTTTTAGCTCCTGAATCTGCGATTAGTAGACTGAATGGGCCTATTTTGGAAGAATTTGTTGCTGTAAGTACCATGAAAAAAGTTGAATTGATACTTTCTTATATGATTATTTCATATGCATCTATATAGGATGTATGCCTAGATTAGCCTTTTGATGCAAACATTGGCCACTGTAGCTTATGATGATCTATCATAAATGCTAACTGTTCCGGAGTTATATGTAATGCTCTAGCATGGACATGAAGGTATTCCTTTTACAGCATCCTTTTTAGATCCCTTCATTTTCAAAGCTGGACCTTTGATTAACATGTTAGCAGCTTCATTTTAGGGTGGATATCTTAACCAGATCAAACATTTATGGCTCATTTAACTAATAAATATGGGATGAAACCATCTTTAATCTATTTCAAAACTTGAGTCATCTAAATGTTTATAAACTGATTATTCTGATCTATTATCTGACATGATGCCCTTCTCCATGCTCATATGTCTTCTTCCACCATGTAATGTGTTATTTTTTGAGCTTTAGCAGAGTGCTCAAACCATGTAGTGAATCATCTTTGAGTCCCCAAACTGGCGGTAAAAAATGATTACAGCATCGAAAACACGAGTTGCAATGTCGGAGAACCTATTTCGACATGACTATCGACCTACTTAAAGTTTTTCTGCCTATATCTTATTAACTGTTCTCAGTTTAGAAGTCTTCTAATCTGAGAGTTCATCTATTTCCAGGAAAACTACACTGC
>JAOYND010000006.1:3878507-3894767 GCA_025802135.1 Lagerstroemia fauriei | reverse complement strand
GGTTAAACACAAAAGGCTGAACATTACATGGTAGGAGTGGCCGGGGCGCCACTACTTTTGCCTTCCTTTTTACCAATTAAAAGAAACTCAATGACACATGCGCAACATTGCCTTAACCGGATGAGAATAAGTAAACCATCTTAACAAACCCTCATAACTAGCTCTAGCCCTCCTACTCAGACTATCTTTATCTTCACAGCTCTCCAAACACTCACTTGAGAGACCCAAAATAAAACTTAATTGGCACCAGAGAAGAATGAAATCGATCCACCAAATCCTCTGATCCTAACTTTAATAGAAAGTTTGTATTTGATGGGGTAGAGGAGAATTGGAAGTTCAATTAAGGGCTGACGAAGTTCTAAACTAAGAGAAGCATTGTCATTCTTGGACACACTAATTACATTCCATTCCAAATCAAGAATCTCTCTGTTGTTCTGACATGTTGCATCTACCACCAGTGGTGTCAGTGGCTAACTCAGATCTTGCCAGAAAGGCAAGCTGGGCACTCTTCTAAAATCTCTACCATAACTGTCTTTCGCTCTCTAATATGCACAAAAGCTACTTTCAGTTAATAAACTCTGTGTCAACAAAATGGATGATCGAGAACGCAAGGATAGGAGGGGCTTGTTGATGATAGGATCGTTGGTTGTGGCTCATATACTAGAAGGCTATGGGTGTGAGGATAAAGAGGATCATATTCTTCTATTGAATGAGTAAGGACAGAGCTGCAAAGTCGGAAAACAAAGGAAAAAGAAAAGATTGCCGGCTAAGTGGGTGGAATAGCACAGGTTAAAATCCGACCAATTTTGAGAAAATCGCTATACCTAATCTTATCCAGAAGATGACATGTTTTGCACACAACATCAAATAGTTGGCATGAACCTACATCCCAACCCACATAGGACCAACTAGAATAATACAGGCATGTAACGCATGAGTACAAGAATGAATCCAAAAAATAAATTAGCATGAAACAGAAAAAGTAACATTATAGGTCTAAAAGTGTACATTTCCCTTATATTTTTCCTGTAAAATCTGCACATACAGAAGAAACTTGAGAATACCTGGCATCTGTACGTGCAGGAAAGTCTGTAGCCTTCCCCAAGTAATCTGAGGAGACCTAATATCTCTGCTGTACCAGTTAAAATTTTTGAGCTATTGAGAATCCCACTGCTCAGCGTATTTCCTCCTTGATCAAGAGTTTTGGAGTCTCCGGATTGCAAAGCACCAGATACAATATTTGAACGACAACCATCAATGACCTCATTCCTCATGCCTGAAAGATGGAATATTGTATTCCCTTGGAGGTTGGATAGTAATGAGGCAGTAATAGGAAATCTATGATGTCAATGACGAAGTAAAAAAACCACATGTTCTTCCTTAAAAGAATGTAACTAATTGAAATAAAACCCCCACTTTTAATATTCATTAAATACCTAGCTAGTGATAGTAACAGCACAAAGGGAAAGCTCACCTTCATCAGAATTTTCATTAGCCCAGTTTGACACTTTCCTCACAGTCACCGAGCGCAATGCAGCAGAACTCAGTTTAGAACTTCCAAGATACTTGGATGAGTTGTTTGTGCCATTCCCAGCGACATTAACACCTGCTTCTGCAGCAAGCCTTGTACTTCTTCGAGGACCAGAATCAGAAAATAACCTTCCTGATATCTGAAAATCATAGAGAATAAATGGGTAAAGGTAATTCAAATATTCCATATCTTCTGTCCCACCACATAGCAACAATAAGGAATTTACAGGCTTACTAGCAATGCAACATAGTAGAATTATGCTAATTCACAATATTAATAATGTTCATCCTGCAGATGATATAACAGATAATTGTTTTAATCAATTGCTAAATTATTTATGCCGTAGTATAAGAGAAGTTGGAGGTTGAGGACAAACAAAGATAACTTAAATATGATGGGTTAAGACTGACAAAATTACATGCAGAATCATAAATTCTATGACCTTCCGTAATTTTCCTTCATCCACAAACTTCCTCCTAGGAGCTTGGATAGTTGAGTTAACAGTTGACCTTGGGGAGCTGTCAGCCGCAGCAGTATTTGTATTTGATCCATTTGGTGGTAAATTTCTACAAAGAGGAGGTGGGGCAGCACAGATAAACTGCAAAATATTTGAGATGGAAGCATGTGGTTATTTCCACTTGAAAAATATAGTAATCAGCAGAAAAACCAGTTAACTGAAAGTATTTTGTCATGTTTCAAGAACAAAATCTTCAACAATGACATTGAAAACAGAAAGGATGAAATATAAATCCAATTTGAGTTCATAGAAAACAGATGAATTCGTTCAAGTTGATCTGAAGTCAGGCTGATGATAATGGCATCACAGCAGGTGTTTTTTTTAGTCATATAATGTGGCTCCCATAGTGCACAGGAAGAAGAAGACACCAAGTTATTTCACTTACTTCTACTACAGGGTATTCTTTTAGTGTGGAACAGAACTCTGCACATTGATTTAGGAGTTTTGGAAGCTCAATTATTTTCTTTTATCTTTTCAATGATAAAGTGATCCATAACTGCTAGCAATCGAATCCAACCATACCTGTGTGGCTACTGGTGAAGGTGTGTTGTAAAGAGAAATATGATTAGAGCCACCATTTGGAGGCAGACCAGCACCTCTTACTGACATACTCATTCCCTGGCAACTTCCTGAGATTTCTCTCACATTATTACTTGATAACTGTTTCAACTGCCTTGGACTAACTTCTTCTGCTGACAGATTTCTGGAAGATGACACATCACAATCTTCTTCTGATGCATGGTGTAAGTATTGCTTTTGAATAAAAACAGCAGCTGCTTCACCAAAAACTGCAGCTGCTTCCTCAGCGGCACCTAAAACACTCAAATCATCAACAAAAGAACCTCTCCACTGCTAGTGCAAAACAAATCATTCATTACAGTTGAAGTTAACTTTAATACTGACTGACATGGACAGAAGATAATTCATTAACTCTTAACATTCACCCTCGTTAAACAAGGATGGAGAAACATAACACAAGATAATTCATTAACTCTAACATTCACACTCGTTGAACAAGGATGGAGAAACATAACCACAATTGTAAAAATATGGTCGAAGATAATGGATAAGAAACTGTTAATAGGTCCAAAAAAAACTCAGTCCAATTTTTAAGCTCAAATACTGTATACTTTGGCATGAAATCAAAGTTCCAAGGCATGCAATCAAAACATGGCATCAGTCATACAAGAGAGGCATCACTTAACTGTCATATGAATCCAAGAATACCACCCCTGATACCAGTTTAATAACTAAATAGATTAAGTATTTTCAATTTAGTTGTCGGGCATAATAAATATGTTCTAAAAGTGGAAAAATTGGAGACATGTAATGTACGATCAAGTGATAAATGCAGTCAACTGAAGCTCAAATGTTTCTTGAGATGGTAATCCATTCTTTCGACCCTTCTCTACTCCATTATATTTGTTTATGAATAACTCTTTACCAATTTTTAGTACTTAGTCTAGTACTTTTATATCTAATACATAAGGGTCACCTTGGCAACAGCACCATACTTCCAACTGATGTTTCCCAAGACATTCCACAACACGAAGGAGCTGACTTTATAAGTTGTTAACAGATAATTTTTTGAACAGGAAAAACTTTACTGTAGGCAGAATCAAGTCAAATACATATAAATTTACTAACAATAAGGCACTATCAAGGTCATATAAGTGCTGCATCCACACCGTTAATCTTAGTTGACCACAATACTAATAAAAATTGGAACCTTGGTACAAACCTAATACACAGAGCTCTTCATATGCTGTCCAAAGTAAAGGATCAAGAGACAACGCTTGCTTAAAGTGGTGGACAGCACTTGTCTTTCTGTCAGTGTACCTGTAAACATATAAAAGCTGACAGCATAAGACCATCAACAAGGGACCCAGTTCATGTAGACCTTGTGGAATGACATGCTACAAGAGTAACAAATGCAAAATTCATTATTTCACAAAGTTATACCACCACTCAAAACTCACTTTTTCCAATATACCCTTGAAGTGTCCTTTTGATCTACCACTACATGTTGAATCTTATCTATGAACAAATCCACAAGGAGAAGAAATCGTTGAAAGAAGTGTCTTGAGGACTTCCAACAATATGAGCACTTATAATGCCCCCAAAAAATTGGTTCATTTACATCCTCAAAACATTAAATAGTTCAGAGTTCTGTCACCATGCTTTATTCTCATAATCTTAGAGAAAGTACTGGATAACTGGCTGGCATTACATCATTTCTTAAGTATATGACACAATGTTAAACCCATTTATTTGAATTGATCTGATCATCTCTGGATATATACAGACCATGCAATAAGCATTCTAAGACAGATTTAACATCAATTTTAGCAATGATAAAATGAATAATCACAAAGCACAATCAAATCTAGATCAGAAACTATATGTAGGAGAACAGACATCAGAACATTTATAACAGGTAAATCACCTATAGACAAGTCCAAGAAGGAAGTGACCAGCAGCACCATTTGGAACCTACAGGGGGCGTGCAAGCAACCTTTAGACATATAAAAGGAGGAAAAAAAAAGAGAAATGAAGCAAATAGGGAAACTTTTTATAAATAAAACTAGTAGCTGTCATTTTTTACCAACCCACCATCTAAAAGGGAATTCATCATTTTCATGGGATTGCTTCTTATTTTACAGGAGGACAAACAAAATTGCTCAGAAGATGCAATCTATCAAGTACCTCAGAAGCAGGCTCGTTAGCAGGACTCAAGGCTGCTTCAGCCTCATTAAGTAGGTCCATCTTAAAGCATGATAATGCAAACAAGTAGCGTGATTGTGCCATTCGTGTTCCTTCATCCAGCAATAGAAAGAAAGCCAGAAAGGGATTGCAGATGAGCATATTTTAATAAGAATAATGCACAAAACAATCTAGCATATTATTCGAAAACAAGATAAGCACAAACCATTAATCAGCAACCTATAACTGATGAATGGAAAACATAAAGCTCAATAGGAAGAATAAACCTACCTTTTAATATATGATAAGCACAATAAGCTTGATCATTCTGCAAGTAGCAGGATGCTAACAGTTGCAGATTCACCTGAATTGCGTAAAGAAATGGCATTGGAATCAGCTTGGGAGCAATATGAGAAAGCCAAAAAAACCATCCTTCAGCAGAGTAACAGAGCATTCGTAAATCATGACAATAAACGAACAAATCGTGCAACATGGCAACATAATTTGAAGGGGATACGGCAATCATCTAAAACCTAATGTGGAAAACACTCAATTTAACTATCTGCAAGAACCTTGTTCATTGTTCGATGAAATTCTACAATAACTTCCTGCGTATAACAGCGAGTGGAAGTCTAAAAATAAAGTCTTGTAACTTCATCAAGTACAGGTAGCTCATGTGCGCGTGAAGAAACTCAAAGGCGCAGCGAGCTCAAAAATCCAAAAACTGGAAACTACAACAGAAATTGACAAGCACATTTGAACAACTGAGTAGCGATCGACTTTTTGGTGTGGACTTTATCGGTTCGGAGATAAAAAGATCTGTTGAGCAGAAAAGTCAGCGAGAGAGTGGGAGGGGGGCAGGGGGCGAGGAGGGGAACCTCGGAGGGGAACTCGGCGCAGAGACGCTCGCAGTGGAAGATGGCGTTTGAGTACATGAACTGCCTAAGACTGTTCTGCACATAGTCTGTGAGTATTGCTTCCATGGTTGCTTCCTTCTTCGATTCAGAGAAAGAGAGAGAGAGGCGAAGACGAAGAGAGAGGGATTTGGGGCTTCTGCCTCTCTGCAACCTGCAGGTTCAAAAATTTTCATTTCAAACCGCGTCTGTTCCGATTCGTCCCCCAACTATTTTCTCTTGCTTATTTAGTCCTCTTAGTTTAGTTTTATATTGAATTGGCCCTGCTAATAATTGTATAATAGATTGGGGACCCGTGAAATGCAATTGGTCCGACCGCCCGACCGAGTCAGGGACAAGAGACAGACGCAAACATTCAATTCAAAGTGTTGATGCAGCAGTCTTATGTCAAGGTACTCGGATCGAAGTTGCATGTGCAAATGCTAAACGCTCTCTGATCAAAGTTTGGTCTGCTCATGTAATATTGTTCAAGTCAGAAGAGGCTGAAGTTCAAGTAACTCCGGAAGCCATAAAATACACTTCGTCCATGAATGTCCAATACCTCCTCTTAAAAGATGATGCCAAGGACACAGTTGAGAAGCTCCCTAAAGGAAAACCTGCTCAGACAACTGCATTGGAAGCCATTCTAAATAAAGCCAGATCATTATTAGAGCATTTTACATGTTGGGTTGTTAAATACACTACATGAGCAAATAATTTTTTAGCTCACAGTATTGCCCGATGGATGCTAGTTAATCTTAGAAGGAGCTATTCCTATCCCCTCCTTACCACTATCTATCTTTGTAAGGAGTGAGGGGAAGGACTAGATGTAAAACTTCTCCCATTTTGGTTACATATGAATGAACATTACTTTCTGGCCAAAAAAAATATTTTAAGTGTTAAAACAATTAATTCCATTATCGAGACTCCATAAAGCAGAAGTTCCTAGTAGACACAAGTATTTTTGTATCGACATAATATAAATGACCTTTAAATAGCAAGATGACTTGTCAATTTTTAAGAGATATAGTTATTAATATTGAACTTTTCGTTGAAATTAATATATGAGTTGTGCCCAATGACCCGCGCGGCCAAAGATTGCAAAACCTCTAGCATCCTCTTCAACAGGGAGGTGGTCTATGGGCAGTCCCATGGAACTTCCCATTCTGTCTCTTATAAGGGTATGTTTGGTTGGGTGGAATAGGATAGAGAATAGAATTTCTATTCTTGTTCCTCATTCTATTCAGTTGAACCAAACAAGCTAATCAGGATACTTATTCCAATTCGGAATAAATACTAAGAATCGGTATTCCCCTCTCCATCACAAGGATTAGGTATTCCTTCCTGGAATATTAATGAAATGACAATATTACCCTTGACTATTTACTCAATTTCCGGCTCTGCCCCCATCTTCTTCCTCCCTCCATCTCATCTGTGATGACCATCCTCCTCCGTCTTCCAGCCCGAGCCAACGAACCAAAGGTCGCACCCACCCACTAAGCCCCCGAGCTAGGACCTCAAGCCTCTGATGAGACTTCCTCCCCCATCCAGTCGCCGATGACTCTCCCTTCGGCAACCATCCTCCTCCGTCCCCCAATCTGAGCCAACGAACCAGAGGTCACACCCACCAATCAAGCCCCCGAGCCTTCTGTGTCGGTTCAACTCCCCTCCCGTGACTCGGTGCTGTGGTGGCTCGGTGAATTTTAGGGAGGCTAAACTGGTTTCTCTCTCTACTAGTTCAGCTCCCCGAACCTCGGGCTTGAGCCATCGGGAGCTTACAACCCCACGGGTTGGTTCGGCCTGGCTCTAGAATCTAGCTCGTGGGTTGAATGCCCTCAAGGAGGCTCGAGGAGACATGGGCTAGAGTGGGTTCGGGAGATTCGACTAGGTTCGGAGGCAGCTCGGGCTGGATCGGGGAAGGCTCAGGGAGGTCAGCGGCGACTGATGGTGGCGGCGGAGGACTGACAACGGTAGTGGCAGGTTGACGACGGTCCTTGCTCATGCACTATTCATTCACAAACTAAAGAAGATGATGAACAGTGGCAAGGGAGTACTGTTCACGCAATCTTTCACATTTTTAATTTTTTTAGTTTTCTAAAAAAATAAATATAATATATATGTTTGAGGGTAATTATGTCTTTTATTTTTAAACACTCTATCTCTTATCACTTTATTTCCTTCAATCAAACAACAACATTCCTATTAATTATTTTATTTATTTATCTCTCTATTTCTTTTCCTATTTCATTCTATTCTCTCTCTATTTCATTCCTGAGAACCAAACGTACTATTAGAAAGACCCCCCCCTCCCCCAACAACATTGCCAGAAATAGGGGTGGCAGGGGCATTCCTGGCACGATAGGATAGTACTTGGGTCAAGTATTATCGGACCACCTTCTTATAGTGTCGGGTCGGGTTGAGCCAGCCCAAAAGCTTGACATATCATTTTAAATGAATCGGTCTGCCCAAATCATATGGAAAGAAAATAAAATTAAAATATAAATAATTTCTCTTAGATGAAAATTAAAAAACAAACTATTGTGCTAACTGGTCGTGTCCAAGATAATGTGTTGTGCTTAGACCATATCTTACTAGGCTTCCTTCTTATCAAGTCATGTTGGCCAGCCCTAATAAACTTACTTGAACAATCTAATTATGCATGATAAGAGCGAGTTGGCCCGAATTGTCACTCCTTACTAGAAGTTCATGAAGCCTACATCGTCCTTGCTAGTGAACGGGGTGGCTATCATTAGGAGTGAAAGTGTTCAGATTTGGTGATTCTTTGTGTAAATGGCTAGGACCCAAATTTTTTTACTTGACTTTTTGAAGTATAAAAAATGATACTGACAACTATTTGAAGTAATGAAAAAGCAATCACTAGTGATCCGATTTTTTATTCTTGGTCCCCATTTCAATATAATAATAATTAAATGTAAAATTAAAAATTTATTATAATAAATGATAACTACAAATACTAAATATTTCTATGTACTAAAAAGTTACATAGCACAAAGATGAACCAAATTCAAGTCTAAAAATAACAAAGACATCACTTTTATTTTCAAAATCCAACAATAAGTTAAACTATCAAATATAACATTCCATTTTTACATAATTTCGATTAGTCTCATGTCTCGCCGGAATTTTTTGAGTTGGGGTCCGAATTTCTCGAGTTGATTTTTCTATACCTTAAAAACCACCTGAAATTTTTGTAGAGCCTCATAAAATGAGGTTTTTCATATCAGATGCAGTCGATTTTTGAATTTTCTATTTTACACTGACACCTAGCTATCAAGGTGCCTCATTGAAAAGCTAGTAAGATAGTTAAGCTTACTTGGGCTACATCAGGCAGATCTATAACATTTTGGCATAAACTTGTAGCTCATTGCTCTTAAGATGTGACCAAATAATTTTTTGGGCAAATAATTTAATTACGCATGTACTTTGACCGAATTCCCACTTTTAGCATGAACTTTTTCGCAAGACCTAGGAAGACACGAACTTTAAAAAATTTGTTTCGCTTAGCAAGTCATCTGTTTTTCCGTCAAAACTAACAGACTGTCCTATGCGGCACATTTTTGTGGCAAAGGATGGCTGATGTGGTAGTGCCACGTCAAATACGTTTAAGAAAATATCGAGTTTACCCATTAATACTCTTCATTAATTTAAACGCACGCTAACTACTCGATTTAATTGATTTAAAATTTTAAAATTTTTTTATTAACAGAAGAATAGGTTCCAACTGGGTATTCGAAACCTGTGGTATAATACAAGTTCTGGGAAGCTGCAAGGACGTTTAGGGGAAGAAGAAGATAAAATTATAAAATTGTCCTCGATAACTTTAAATTAATTAAGAGTATTGAATGTTAAACTCGACATTTTTTCAACACCTTTGACGTGACATGGCCACATCAGTCGTCGTTTTCGATGTAAGAGTGCCACGTAGGATAGTCCGTTAGTTTTGACAGAAAAATAAACGGCGTGCTAAACGGGACAAACGTTTTAAAGTTCGTGCATTCCTAGATCACGCGAAAAAGTTCATGCTAAAAGTGGGAATTCGGTCAAGGTACAAGCGCAATTAAGTTATTAGTCCTAATTTTTTGAACCATAAACTTAAAAAGCTAGTAAGATAGTTAAGCTTGCTTGGACTACATCGGGCAGGACGATCGTGTTAAAAATAAGGATTGAAAAGAGGTTTAGGAGAAGCACAATCTCTCTTAAGAGTTTTAATGTTGAGATAACCCATTTTCCATATTCTCTTGTCTCAATATTTACATTTCCTTTTTTTGATGGAGTTAATCAACATCCATTTGTTATATCATGTGCTCTATTATGTATAAGAATAAAAAAAGGTGATGAAGAGGAGGTGAAAGAAGGAGAAGATTACAAAGGAACAGCATTTAAGAGCATAGGAGGAAACGAGGCAGTAGAGAGAAGATATTGAGAATAGCTTGTTGGACTATCCTTACTCATTGGGCCCGACAAATTACAAGAATAGCAAGGAAATTGTATGGCTTTTCGGCCCATCGACCCACCAAAAATGAAGATTATTTTTAGTGTTATATTTCAACATAAATAGCAGCATTGTTGCTGCACATGACAGCAGTAAAACAGATTGAACACAGCAGCCACATTGAGCAGAAAATGCCGGTATTCTACGGGTGCTTGGGATCCGGACGGAAGGCAAGACGTTATCTGTTTTTCGTGAAATTTCAAAGAGTGATTCCTGGTGGAACAAGCTTCGTTTTGACATGCTTCTTGCTTCAAGATTCGCTCGTTTGGCTGCCCGTCAACATATCTCACATTGATCCCTTTTGGTGAGATTGTTCTAATTATTCATCCTTTTACTTCAGGTGAAGAATCTGTGTTATCCAGGGGTGTGGTGGTCCTTCATGATTATTGGTGTTATATCCTTTGATAAGATCAGAGAAGAAACTGTGCATTATGCTATTTGTTGATAGTGGAAGTTTTACTGGCTCAGTCCCATGGTTTTTCCCCTTACACCGAGGGATTTTCCACGTTAAAAATCTTGGTGTTCTTCATTTGATTTCTCTTCACTTCATTTCATGGTTGCCTATTAATTCACATATTCGAGAAAAGATTGTGATTTCTGGGATATTCAATTAGCATTTTCCCAACAGTGGTATCAAAGCTTGGTTTTATTTTTACGTGAATAAAATGGAAGAGAATAATGCTCCAAGTCGGATGCCTGTATTGACAGGTCCAAATTATTCTATCTGGAAGCCTCAGATAAAGGATTATTTGAATTGCAGAGATATCTATGACCCTATTGAAGGTGATTCTGCAAAGCCCGATGATATTGATGAAAAGAAGTAGGAGAGAATGAAAACCAAAACAGTTGCACAGATTCGACAGTGGGTGGATGATAAAGTTTTCCAGCATATTGCTAATATTGATGAGCCTGATGCTGCCTGGAATAAGTTGCAGGAGATGTATGAACAGAAATTGCCACAGAATAAAATACTACTAATGAAGAAACTGGTCAATCTAAAATACCAGGACGACCAGTCTGTAGCAGAGCATCTTGGTAGCTTTCAGGAGTTGATCAATAAATTATCGACTCTAAAGATTGTGTTTGATGATGGGATCCAAGCACTACTTTTATTGACTTTGTTGCCTGACAGATAGGAGACCCTTGTTTTGTCTTTCAATAATTCAGCTCCAAGGGGAAAGCTATCATTAGAAGTTATCAAAGATAGTTTGTTAAATGAGGAGACGGGGAGACATGAACATAATTTCGGTGCTAAGTTAGAGGCACTAATTGTGGAAGATCATGGCGGAAGTAAGCAGAGAAATTCTTCTAATCATGGTCGATCCAAGTCTCGAGGAAAATCAAATTATCGAAAAAATTTTACCTGTAATTACTGTGCAAGTCAGGGCACTTCAAGAAAGAGTGCAAGAAACTGAAACGTGACAAGTCACAAGAAAAATCTGAGGATATGGGCAAAGAAAATAAGAGCAACGACAAGAACAATATTGCAAAGGTTGTATCTGATGATGAGGTATACCTTCTAACCCAAGAAGGTAGTATCAGTGTTATCAGCCAGAGTCTACATTGGTTTTAGATACTGCAGCATCCTTTCATGTTACGCCTCGTAGAGACATATTTTCTACATACACCATGGCTGATTTTAGATCAGTAAAGATGGGAAACAAGTTAGAGTCCCAAATTGTTGGGATGGGAGATATTCAGCTGCAGATCAATACCGGTTGCAGGATTTTGCTAAAAGACGTCAGGCATGTGCCCGATATCCGCTTGAACCTAATTTTAGTTGTAAAACTATATGATGATGGTTATGAAAGCAACTTCAAAGCAGGAGAGTGGAAACTCAAGAGAGGTTCACTTCTTATAATAAGAGGGAAGAAATATCACACTCTTTGTATAACTGAAGCTCAACATATCACGGGGGAGATAAATATGGCAAAAGCAACATCTACCTCGGAGTTGTGGCACAAGCGACTGTGCCATATGAGTGAGAAAAGGCTTCAAATATTACCCAAACAACAGCTACTTCCCGGCATAAAAGGTACTTCTCTAGACATATGCACTCATTGTTTGGCTGGTAAGCAGAGTAGAGTAAGATTTAATACTGCTCCTCCTTCTAAAAGTCATAATATCCTTGATCTAGTGCATACTGATATATGCTTTATGAAGGATAAATCTCTTGGTAGTTCTGTCTATTTCGTTACTTTTATTGATGACCACTCTAGAAAAGTTTGGGCTTTTCCCTTGGTGCACAAAGATTAGGTATTGACAAAATTCAAGAAATTTCATGCTAAAGTTGAGCAAGAAACTGGCAGAAAACTCAAATGTGTCTGTGCAGATAATGGCAGTGAATACAAGGGACCATTTGAAGATTACTGTAATACCCATGACATCAAACTTCAGAAGACAATTCCTAAAACTCCTTAGCAGAATGGAGTCGCTGAGAGAATGAATCGGACCATCGAGGAGCGTATCCGGCGTATGCTATCACATGCTAAGTTACAAAAAAGCTTATGGGGTGAGGCACCGATGACTGCAGTTGAGATAATTAATGATTCACCTATAGCTGCCTTGAAGAGTGATGTACCTCTCAGAGTCTAGTCAAGCAGGGATATTTCCTACAAGCACTTGAGAGTCTTTGGATGCAGAGCATTTGTTCATTTTCCCAAAGATGAGAGATCCAAGCTTGATAGTAAAACAAAAGAGTGCATCTTCCTTGGATATGGCAATGAAAAATATGGATACAGATTATGGGATTCGATCAACATGAAAGTTGTCAGAATGTATTGTTCCTGGAGCATTAGACAATTAAAGATATCTCTAAGGAGTCGAAGCCAGCTCTTTACAGAGATGCTCTAGATGATTCAGACTCAGTCGATCCACTTACAGAGAACAGAGTCAACAGTGGTAGCAATAATTAAGCTAATATGCCTGCACCAGTTGACACCGATGTGAATAGTGACTGCATTGAGCAATCTGAGGAGCACAGTGTATCTGAACTGCAAGCAGAGTTTCAGTTGAGAAGATCGAACAGGGAGAGACAAGTCTCTAAGCGGTACCCTCCAACAGAGTATGTGTTATTAACTGAAGGGGGAGAACTAGAATGCTATGAAAAAGTCCTATCACATGACCATAAAGAGTTCTGCCTTGAGAAGATCCATACCTATGAGAATCCATCAGATATGATGACTAAGGTTCTACCTCGGGAGAAACTCGAATTTTGCAGGAAGTATGGAGGTTTAGTGGAGTCGTCCCCATTAACAAGGATGGGGAGTTCGTTGGGCTATCCTTACTCATTGGGCCCGACAAATTAAAAGAATAGAAAAGAAATTGTATGGGCTTTTCGGCCCATCGACCCACCAAAAAGGAAGATTAGTTTTTGGTTATATTTAAGCATAAATAGCAGCATTGTTGCCGCACATGACAACAGTAAAACTGATTGAACACAGTAGCCGCCGCACACAGCAGCCACATTGAGCAGAAAATTTCGATATTCCACAGGTACTTTGGGATCCGGACGGAAGACAAGACGTTATCTGTTTTCCGTGAAATTTCAGAGGGTGATTCTTGGTGGAACAAGGTTTGTTTTGACATGCTTCTCACTTTGAGATTCGCTCGTTTGACTGCCTGTCGACATATCTCCATTCATCTCTTTTGGTAAGATCGTTCCAATTATCCATTCTTTTACTTCTGGTGAAGAATCTGTGTTATCCAGGGGTGTGGTCCTTGCTGATTATTGGTGTTATATCCTCTGATGAGATCAACAAAACACTGTGTATCCTGCTATTTGTTGATAGTGGTAGTTTTGCTGGCTCGGTTCCGTGGTTTTTCCCCTTACACTGAGGGGTTTTCCACATTAAAAATCTTGGTATTCTTCGTTTGATTTTCTCTTCACTTTATTTCATGGTTGCCTATTAATTCACGTATTCAAGAAAATATTGTGATTTCTAGGATATTCAATTAGCCTTTTCCCGATATAGCTAATCAATTATCCATGTTATTGCTTATCAGTTACGATGATTCTATACATTTATGTTGTGTTTGGTTGACAGGACCTATTCCTGATCTATTCCATACGTAATACATAATCCTTGTTTGGTTCAGTTGCTCGAGAGCTCTCAGGGGCTTGGGGACACGTGGTTTGGGTGCTCGGGGGTGGCTATGGTAGGGGGCTTGGGACTGGTTTGGGGATGGGGAGGGAGGGCGAACCCACTAGGGCGCAGGGGATAACCCACTAGAGCTCATAGGTTCTAGGGGTTTGGTGGTTCGGGAATTCTGGAGGCTTGGGGGACTACTGGTTGGGGGGGCTCGGGGTGGGTTTGCAGGCTCAAGTCAGGGTGGGCTACGAATTCAAGGACTCGGGTGGCTCAGGTCAGGGTGGCAAGCCAATGACTCCCAACCAATGACCTATCTCTCTCTCTCTCTCTCTCTCTCTCTCTACTGCTTTGAGAATGGGGGCTCGACGATGGGGCTCAACTATAAAAATCGACGGCAGGAGCTCGACGGTGGGGCTCGACTGTGAGGATAGACGGCGAGGGCTCAGCTGAACCTATCTCTTTACTCTGTGTGGGAGGAAGACGATGAATAGTGCATTGGCACTGTTCACATTTTTTTTTTAAATTTTAGTTTTGCATAAAAATAATATTAATTATATATACATGAAGGATAATTTTATCTTTTCATCTTTAAATATCCTATTTCGTGTCACTCTATTCCATCCAACCAAACAATATCTTTTTTTATTTCTTATTTAACTCTATTCTGCACACTATTCCTTATTCCTATCTATTCTATTCCTTATCTATTCTATTATTGCAAACCAAATATACTATTAGTTTCTTTATATTCTTTAATAACTGTCATAACAAGTTGAACTGACAGTTTATTACAATATTTTCCCAATTGTTAAATCTTTGTAGAAATGTCCATGTGTGACAATACTACCCCTAAGAAAACTTGTTCTCAAGGTTGAGTGAAGAAATCACACGTTTAAATCAAAAGAAAGTACAATTTAGTATCCATAGATGTGAATTTGACATTTGAGCTAATATTTTATAACGAATTTGTGATCCCTTTCCACTATCTTTTGATTTAGTATGATCGGAGGAAGTAATGTTTATTCTGAACAGTGACCTCTTGGTAAGTTTGTCATTTGATCAAGGAGACCCACAGCTTTGTAAGAAGAGAAACATAAATGACTAGTTGTATGTTAGCTGATGGGGGAAGAACTAGCTTAGATGCCGACCATTTCTCAGATTGAATAAGGCCTATTATACTTTGCAGCAAGCTCGAGAGTACCTTTAGAATGGACTGAGTGTTGCCTACATGATTGCAGCTTGAATCACCCATTAGCCAACTTGAAATACTCGTTCAGTTCTTTTCCTATCAACATATTTTTATTCTGTTATACTGAAAATCTCTGATGACTCCTCTGTTGGGAATTGAGACGTATTAAATGTTAACTTTAAAAAAATCATTCTCAAAATCCAATGATCCTTTCAATTTATTTCAGAATTCATGTAAGAGCATGTTTAAATGTTATCTAAGAAGACTCTGAACAATCGATTTTTATGCATCACAACAAGAAAATATGTATTTACCGATGAAAGAGTTGGTCAATAAGCGATTCAAATAGTGTCAGAGATCATGAAATCGACCGAAGAAGTATCGACACAAAAGTGCTCGTCGAGAATAACTATCGAGCAAATATCGACAAAAAGGGTAAATGAAAGTTATCGACCAACATTTGTACAACTAGTTTGTCAAAAGTTTGTTCTGAGTATTGACGAACATCTGATCGCTAGTTCATTACAGCTCGCAGCATTGAAGAATGATGACTTGGTGATTGAGAGGGCTCGGATTGGAGTGAACAAATAGGAGAGCAATAATGGACTCGAGGATGACTATGGAGAGCTCGGAGTCGACAGTGTCACATGTTTGAGGGAGAAGCAAAAGAGGAGCATGGGATGTACAGATCACAGGAGGAAGGATGCAGTTCATTGGGTGAGACAAGAAGAAGGCTTCGATGGTTACGGTGACACGGAGAAAGGTGAGACAAAGCTTGGTGATGGCTAGAGCCGTGTCAGCGTCGAGGAGGATGCAGATTATT
>JAOYND010000006.1:3821029-3831374 GCA_025802135.1 Lagerstroemia fauriei | reverse complement strand
ATGTGAACAAATATCCACTGGTAGATTTAGTCCTTTATATTAGATATCTAGTTCTCATTAATGTACCCTTCAAGTACTGCTGGACATCTATTATAGTGCAAACCATAATTCCAAGTATATCTTAGGTTCCTTAGTACTCTCTCTATTGCCTTCCAATGCTCGGCACTCGGATTACTCATATATCTACTCAACCTACTAACTGTGTAGGTAATGTTTGGTCTAGTACAACTTATTAGATACATCAAACTCCCAATGATCCTTGATTATTCCACTTGAAAGAACTGTCACATCTATTCTTCGATAGATGTAGACTTGTATCTAATGGTGTCCTAGCAATACCAGAATCATTCTTATTAAATTTATCGAGGATTTTGTCCACATAGTGTGACTGGTCTAAAATTAGTCCTTCTAATATTCTTGTGATTTAATCCCTGAAATCACATCAATAAGACCCATGTCTTTCATGTCAAATCTCGAACTCAATATGTTCTTGGTAGATTTGATTATTCTCTCATCACTAAAAACAATGAGTATATCACCACATATAGACATAAAATGATATCCTTTCAATAAGGAATTCTTTCATGTCTTTTTCAATTGTATTCTTTTGCCTTTCATAAAAACTCGATCCATTACTATCTTGGCAAAAGAAAACGTATTAGTATTTTAGATTAAGGTCTTGTTTGATTCACCAGAGAAGGATTGATGGGGAAAAGAATGATAGAGAATAGAAATTAAATTTTGAGAATGATTTTATTTGGCAGGGAGGGATTGAAGGGTAAATTGAAAATGTAAAAATAGTAAAAGATTAAAATGGTCCAAAATATAAATTGAAATTGAAATTTTCTTTTTTTTCCTTGAAAAGATTGAAATTTTCTTAAAATTGAAGGAGACAATGTTGAAAATTTGAGGAATAATTAACGATAGTTGATCATTTTAATAATTATTCCTTATTTAGAGGGGAATACCCATTCTCCTCTATTCCATAAAAAATTATTTGGTAATCCTACCTTACAATAACGTGATAAGGAAGAACCAATCAAATTATTTTGATTAGTATTAATTATAGCAACTACCCTGATGATTAACACTAATTTTTCTCGCTTGACACATTTTAATTGGTATTTCCTTACGCTATGTGGCAATGTAGGATTACCTAAGAATTTCTCCTATTCCAGATGCATTCAGAATAAGTATTCTGGATAATACTTCCGATACCAGTCAAATGTCGAAATAACTATTAATACTTCATAAAATAGCTATTTCAGCAAACCAGACATGGTGTAAGTTCCATGTAATTGCTAAGCATGACAAACATCAAATACCCTCAACATTCCTGCTCAGTCTAGATCAATTTGTGGTTAGATGTCTTCACAGACTTGATTTTTGTTTTATTCATTTGCTAGAAGCTGCTTCCAAATAAATTGAATTGTGCAATGTACAAACAAACCAGTGGTAAATTATCTCTCCTCTCTTCCAAGTGCTTCTTTCAGGTTGTGATGGACAAATACACGGCCTTCATCTTTACCTGCCATAATGTGAAGTGGATTTTTTTTTTTTTTTGGTCGCCGGCCACGGTTTCCGAATCGGCCCCACCAACGGTGAGATGACATCTTTCAGCTGAACCGACCCGACTAATCCGTTGGTCGCCCCGGGTGGCATGCCTGGCAGTGGCAGGTGAGGCTCCCAAGAGGGGTTTCTGCGTACGGAAGGTTTCGAACCCGAGACCTCCTTAAGCAGTACCAAGCTGCTTACCACTTGGCCCAACCCCCCGTTGGTATGTGAAGTGGATAATACCATGGAACTTCTATAATTTAATAGCTGAAACTCTAAAAATTAGTGGTCACATATTGAATTTCTTACTCTTTTCATTCTTCTCCTGCGAACTTGCTCAGCGCTCTTGCTTAACTTCTCTCTGAGGATGAAAGGGCATTTAAAACACGGTTAATACTATTCCACATTACAGGATGGAGAAATTGAAGGCAATTTTTAAGAACAAATGATAAATAGATGAATGGGAAAGAAAACCTCTCCACACAGTGTTCTAATGATTCATCAGCATCTGAGAGAATGAAGAATATACGTGAATATACGTCCACTTCCAAGGATAATGGTAGCATCACAGTTTCAAATGGCAAGCCCCTGCTGATGTGGCCAAAGAAAGCGGGACAAAAGGTTGTTTTGTACAACCTTTTTTTCATGTGCGATTAATTTTTCTGTGACATCAAGCTGCAGCTAATTCTGTTCTCCTTTTTCCAAGAGTTCCTGCTGTCGTTCTTCTTATATGAAGGGACTATATGAATGTTTAATCCTCATCCTGACATCATACTGTGCAGCTAGCATATCACCAGCACTTGTAAAGCAACTCCGCGAAGAAACCGGGGCTGGGATGATGGACTGCAAGAAGGCTCTCGCTGAGACTGGAGGTGAACTTGTGAAAGCCCGGGAGTTCCTCAGAAAGAAGGGCATAGCAAATGCCGAGAAGAAAGCTGCACGTGTCACTGCAGAGGGAAGGATTGGCTCCTACATCCACGACTCACGCATTGGAGTCCTTGTTGAGGTCAACTGTGAGACTAACTTTGTCTCCAGGGGCGAAATATTCAAGGAATTGGTCGAGGATTTGGCAATGCAAGCAGCAGCTTGCCCACAGGTCCAGTATCATTTACTACAGAAGAAGTTCCTGGAGAGTTTTTGAGCAAGGAGAAGGAGATTGAGATGCAGAAGGAGGATCCTTTATCTAAGCCCGAGAACATAAGGGAGAGGATTGTAGAGGGGAGGATAAGAAAGAGGCTTGAGGAGCTGGCACTTCTTGAGCAGCCCTATATTATGAATGACAAGGTCGTAGTGAAGGACTGGGTGAAGCAGACTACTGCAACAGCTGGGGAGAACATCAAGGTGAAGAGGTTCGTTAGGTTCAATCTTGGGGAAGGTTTGGAGAAGAAGAGCCAGGATTTTGCTGCTGAGGTGGCTGCCCAAACGGCCGCAAAACCACCGCCATCTCCTCCTACAGAAGAGCAAAATGTTGCTGCAGTCAAAGCTGAAGCTACTACTCCAAAGTAAGGATTGACATTGCAATTATGATTGATGATAGTGAGGTACTGGTAATGCATGGACTGCTCTATAGTATATTCGGCATGACAATTACTACCAATGATGCTTGTTTAGTGGTTTAAAAATACACTCCAGTACGGTTGGTGAGTTCAAGATTACAAGTTCGAATCCTTCTACACATTTGTCAAACAGAACTGTGCTCTTCGGAAGATATCAGTTTCTTGAACTATAATAGATCATTAGTAGTGATATCATGATAGAGTTAGTGTCGAGCACTAGTTTGTTTAGTTGGTTTATATATTTATGGTTGAACACGAAAGAATATTGCATAGCAGAGTGGCCAGATTGCCATGAAAAATAAATATTCGGCGTGAGAATTGCATGCCTTGCCAGCTTTTACCTTTACGTGTATTTCACATTATTAAATTTTACTGCCACAGGACACCAACAGTAGCGGTCTCTGCGGCATTGGTGAAGCAGCTCCGTGAGGAGACTGGGGCAGGCATGATGGACTGCAAGAAGGCCCTGGCCGAGACCGCGGGTGGCGACCTCAAGAAGGCCCAGGAGTATCTGCCGAAGAATGGCCTCTCTACTGCTGAAAAGAAGTCATCCCAGCTGGCTGCCGAGGGCAGGATAGGATCCTACATCCATGACTCCAGAATCGGGGCCTGATCGAGGTCAACTGCTAGACCGACTTTGTTGGGTGAAGCAAGAAGTTCAAGGAGCTCGTTGATGACCTTGCAATGCAGGTTGTAGCATGACCCCAAGTCCAGTTTGTCTCTGTGGAGGACATTCACGAGGACATGATGAGGAAGGAGAAAGAGCTCGAAATGCAGAGAGAGGATCTGCAGTCAAAGTCTGAGAACATAAGGGAGAGGATCGTGGAGGGTCGGGTCTCAAAGAGGCTTGGAGAACTTGCCCCTCCCTCGAGCAGGCATTCATAAAAGACGACAGCATCCTAGATAAGGATTTGGTGAAACAGACAGTGGCTGCTCTCGGGGAGAACATCAAGGTGAGGAGGTTCGTGAGGTTTAATCTCGGGGAATCAAATGAAGGAGACGCAGAAACCGAGGAATAGACATTGGCTGCGGTTGGTTTCAGCCGATCTGTCTAATTTTGGAAGAGAAAAAACAGTTTTTCACAGTAAATTTTCATGTGTAGTCGGGGATCTTAGCGTTATTCCGAGACTACCATTTGGAATTCATTCTGTTAAATAGTCGGTTTCCACAATTGACGGGAGAAATCCAGTTCTTTGGCTTGTGAGCTTGTGGAATATATATAACTTAGAAAAAGAGATTGCAACTTTTATGTGACGTTTGATTCACTGGAATAGAATAAATAGAAAGAGAGAATAGTGCGAGGAATAGAGTTAAATGAGAAATTTTTATCATTTATATTTAAAGATGTTAGCCAGTTACAAGATGACACGTGGCATAATATGTCAAGTAAGATGTGTCATGTCTGCATTTAATAGTGAAATTAATAGTTTTGACTTGATTTTAGAAAAATCTAAAATATTATACTTTCTTATTGCAAAATTAAAACATTTTGTATTTTTGAGAAAACTCGAAATACATATGTTTTTTTCATATAACTTAGTTTCCTCATTTGGATGGAAGCCCACTATTTATTATAAATACCACATGAGTGAAAAAAATCTTAAATGATGCTACCTCATGATAATGTAATAAGGAAGAATTAATTAAATAATTTTAATTAGTAATAATTATGACAACAACTCAAGTATTTAACACTGATTTGCTCGTTTGTTATAATTTGATTGGTATTTTTTCAAGTAACGTAATGAGGTAGGATGATGTAAGAATTTATCCATAAGCAGTTTTGTCAATGTAATCATCTCATTCTTCATAGCAGGTCTTTTTTTAAAGGAATTAAATAAAATAATGGTAAAAATTGGTTTTGGTCATCAACATTTTAGACTATGTTCATATTTGACCTAAATATTTTTTTGGGTTAATTCTAGTTCTCAACCTTTCAAATATTGTTCAGTTTTAGTCCTTTATATTATTTTTAATATTAAAAAAAAGGTGTTTAGGCTTTTAATGTTAAGAATATATTATTAATTACAAATTATTTTTACAATTATAAAAAATAGAGAAACTCTGGATATACGAAAAGAGAGGTTAGTGGGGGCTCGACTGTAAACTGTTCTCGAGAAGGATATCAACAGTCGTGATACTGCTAGTGACTAAACCGTAATGGTCGGATTTGATTCTCTTTTCGTTAAAATTTCCATTTAATTTTTAAAATTAAAAAGACTAATCACCTTTTTTTAATATTAAAAATAATGTAAAGGACTAAAGCTGAATAATATTTGAAAGGTTGAGAACTGAAATTAATCCAAAAAAAAGTTTAGGTTAATGTGAACATAATCCAAAAGATTGAGGACCAAAATCAATATTTTTCCATAAAACAATACCTTTATTACTTTAATACCAAAAACCTCAAATGCTATTTCTTTCGAAGACTTCAAGCCTATTAGTCTCACTTATTAAAAAAATAATTATTAAAAAAGGCTATTATTATTACCAATGTTGAATATAAAGTTATCATATAAATTTGGCCAGCAGATTGAAAACCCCTCTTGGGCATAATTATTTCACCAAATCAAAAATGCTTTTTTTTGTAAGGGAGACGGATCAATGAGAATGGGCTCCTGGCTCAAGAGTTCATTCGCGCTACGAAACATATGAGAGCTAGGAAGGATTGGGTTGGTTTAAAAAATCAATTCCTCAAAAGCCTTTGACAAAATGGAATAGAATTTTGTCGTCACAGTTTTTTTTTTTTAAATCCACACTTCCATTCTACTTTTATTTCTTGGATCAAGCAATGTATTACCACCTCTTCTTAGCTCTCATCAATGGATTCTCTTATGGTTTTTTCCAACTCTCTGGACGGTTGAGATAACGGTACTTGATTTCTTCATATTTATTAATCTAGAAAAAGACATCGAGCGTCCTATATATTTATCGATTCTTACACGTGAGTCTTAAATGTTTCAAAGTAATAAAGCAGGTCCTATATATTGTCCGTCTTAAAATATCAAATCTTTTTCGTCACATACTGTTACTTTAAGCTGACGTGTACAGTGCAACGTCAATGTCACGTCAGCTTAAATTAACGGCAGGTGATGGAAAGAGCTCCATATTGTAACGCGGATAACATAGATGACTTGATTTATCACTTTGAAATATTTTGCACTTATAAGGATCGACAAACATATACGGTTTTCGATATCTTTTTCTCTTTATTTATCATAGCAATGGAAGTTTTATAAAAAAAATGTTTTCATAGAAGTGAAGCTCTAGAGGAAACAAGAGGGATTAAAATCAAAAGGCAAGGCCCTCAAATAAGTCACCTAATTTTTGCTGATCACTTATTAGCTTTTTCTAGAGGAGACGCAAAGGATGTAAATAAATGCAAAGATATATTAGGCAAGTTTTATTTCTGATTCGGTCAAGAGAATAAATAGATCTAAATCATGACTCATCTTCTCAGAAAACACGAACCTACAAAAGAGAAGAGAAAGAGAAAACAGATTTTAAACATGAGGAAACGGAAAGCTGATACTAAATATTTAGGCGATCCCCTTTTTATGGGTTAAAGAAAATCAACTTCTTTCGAATTTCTCAAACTTTATTTCCCGCATTGCATCGACAACAGGGGAACGATCAAAAGCCACGCTTCAATTAGTGGGGCGAGTAAAATGTACCTCACCTCTATAACTTTTAACTCTACAATGTCAGCGAGCGGCTGCAGAAGCAGAAAATCAGAGGTCGCATGAGGGGGGAGAGAGACCGTGAAGACGAGATCGGGGGCGTGTTTAAAAGAGACGACGACAAGGATCGGAGGGTGGGTTCTGGGAGAAGGAAATGGGCCATGTGGGCGTCAAAGACAATGATTTGGGTTCCATAGTCCTAGAGTAAGCCCGGCTAAGCCCAACCCAATTAGGCTCTATTCACTTTTCCCTTTTAATTATATATATATAATTTTATAAAATTTTTATTAAAGCCTCAGATAAATAATGTAATTTCTTCTCTCTTTTTTAATAGTAAACTTAATAGTGGAAAAATATTTTTTTCATATAAATTTTGAATCATATCAAATTAATTTAAATTATTAGAAAATCTATTTTTCAAATTAATTCATTTTCTCTCCATTTTTTTATTGATACATATATCGCATACTTATTTTTTCATTATTTTATTTTACATATTTATATTTCATGCATGTATGCATCTCGGATTGTGGAATCTGACAGCTTAAAATCCTCTAATGTATATGGAGATATACATCCCGAAATATTTCAAACAACTCAAAATGTGCAATCTGCAGTATTCTAAAGAAGCTCTAGATTGAAGTAAAGCAATGGATTCTCAATATTTAAACCGAGGCAAATGAAATAAACATCGAAAGATGACCTAGAATCAGTGCAGCGTGATGAGCTTTAGCGGCGATCAGATATAAAAACGACAGTTAATGTGCACTTTAATGACCATCCAGTATTAAAGTATAAGACTCAAACCCGGTGTCTCAAAGGAGAAAAGCTCCCAGACCATCTGGACCAACCAATCTTGTACCGATCTGTTCTTCAACCGGCAAATTAACTTATGGTAGCAACTTATGGGAATCGAATGAACACGAGTAGGAATGCAAGATGGCAAATATATGTGGAGCAGTTTACAGATCCGGTGTAGAGCTTTCAGTTCTTGTTGAGTTTGGCGAGGCTGAAGACGTACGGCGGCGGGGGAAAGCTTGTTTTAGGGATTGGCCCATTCGGACAATTAGCTTTCCGGAGGCTGATCGAAGAATGTAAAGAATTTGTTCTTTTCTTTAATTCTTAATATTTATTAACATTTTTTGGTTTGCTTAGGGAATGGAGGACCCTGTACATTTCGGAAGAGGACTTCCATTGATTCCTTGTTTCCTTCCACGCATGTTAATGTTGTCTATGACTATTATTTTTTCTATTGTGCTAGGGCTAGGGCTTGGGCTTGGGCTTGGGCTTGGGCTTGGCCCAGGTCAATGATGTGTTTATGATATGGTCCCGACCCAGAGCAATCGTGGACCTAGGCTGGGCTTTAGCGGTTGTTGTTCCGGTGGCCTGATAACATCTTCCGACTTCATGAAGTTCATCTTTTCTATCTATATTTATTTAAGGAAATTGTTCACAGAAACGTTGCATTTTGATATCGAAATTATTAACTCTTAACATGAGCAAAATATAGGGAGATCACGCTCAAAGTCAAAACCTCACTATTAAAAAAAAAAGGTAACATTTTATCCCCAAACTTTATTGCTCTGATTTTTTTTGGGGATAATTTTCCATTCAATAATCTTTTTTCTCTGGATAATCGTAACTTCAATTATGGTGCTTGCCATAGTAGAATATGAAAGGGCAGAAGTCTGAAGCCGTCAAGTCAAGGAAAATTCAGCACAGGTCAATGCCAATACTAGTGAATGAGATCTTGGCACGACAAAATTTGCTGCGATGAGAGCTACTGAGCTTGTATTTACATCTCCATTTATCTCTTAACATGAGATTGTACTCTCGAGTAGGTTATGACTGTTGTTTCTTAGTTTGCTCAACTTATCCTCAAACCAATGCAAGTTTTTGGCATAAATGTTGTTTGGACGGCACAATTGCTTAATTTTGTCATCCAGTGGTGCAGTCTTGAAGCTGATGAGTAGGGTATTGCACACATTTCGGTCGTTGTGATCTTAACTTTTCTGCAAGGAACAAACCGTGGTTTAACCAACAATAACCTTTCATGAGCCCGTTTTCATTGATTTTGGCAAACTTGATCCCATAGTCTCATAGCTCAACTATCTTGTTTGGTCAAAAGGCATCTTGCCGGCGGGAACAACACACATGTCTACCGGAACAGGATACAAGCCTACCGGAGAAAAGAAGAAGCTGGGTAAATAAACAGAGCACTTCTGAAGAAGAGGCATTGCTCTAACACCATCTACCACTACTATTACTACTTGATTTCAGAAACGGAGCCTGCTCAATAGAGGGGATGTCTCCCTCTTTTGATGATCCCGAGCTGTAGGAAAAATTTAAAGAGTTATTGCAATGGAAATGATTCTTACTGAGATAGCAAGATGGTTGTCAATAGCATAAACTACTCATTACCTTCAACGGGACCGGGACCCAGAGCCAGTGCCGGACCCGGAGCTGGACCGCGTAACATGTGAATACACAGCACCACAGATAATATGTATACATGTTGTAGTACTCAATGGGTGGGACGAAACTGCAAAAACAAGCAAAGAAACAACAAAAATTTATCACAACACATAACATAACCATGAGCCAGGGAATCAACTTACTTGAAATAAGGTCATCAAGATAGTTGACTCGATCTCTGTCAACTCTGTCCTGATCTATCAAACCAAGCTGGATGGATATCAAAAACTGTAATTAATTTCAATCAAGAAATTGAATTAAAAGATTTTATATTAAGGAAGCTTACCACAAAAACAAGTGTTTGGTTAGGGATCATCGAAGGAACAAAATTCTCCATTTCAACCAAGGTATTGGCCTGGTGAGATAAGCCTAATTTGCTGCAACAATTTATGTTAAAACTGAACAGAAAAACCTCGGTGAAAGAAATCATCAATTTGAAAATAGGCCATACCAATTTTTCTTGAATTTGCAGGAAAATAGTTAGTGACAGGACCTTCTACCACCTTTATCCCCTCAACACTAGCATTCGACCTTCGAAGTACAGCCACTACGTAGAATTTTTAATAAGTGAGAAATATGAAAATTAACAAATGAAAACCGAAAAATTTAATAGGATTATTATAGATAACATACCCATAACGCGTGAGAATTGCGGGTATGTTGGCGGCATGGAGGCATTGAGTTTTATCTCAATAACCTCACCTGACCGAGTCTCTACATAAACGGCATCGATCTTTCCCATCATGGCCAGTGGAGACTCAAAGATTGCTAACAGAGCCTGAACGCTAGACAAATATCAACAACAGAATCTGACCGATTGCATGCATGCAAACTTGAGAATGCAAGAAAGAAAAAATAAGATTAATTTCACAATGTTACACAACCTGATGAACGTACTCAGGAGCGACATCACGATCGATTCTATGACCAAGATATCTGGCCTGGCGACGATCATCTGAATTCAGAAGTTCACTGTGCGTTCCCATATCAATGACATATAAAGGTGTTAGGATTAGTGCCCTAAATCCAATCATATGCGATGTAATTGGATTAATCTTTATTCATGAAATAAAATTTGAG
>JAOYND010000006.1:3592868-3603007 GCA_025802135.1 Lagerstroemia fauriei | reverse complement strand
ATACCTGTCGAGGGCTGAGGTACGGCGGATTGGTGATGGAGGGAGTGGTAATTTTGGAATAAGTAATGGCCATGGAAGCATCTATGGACCCAATAATAAAGAGGCTCCGAGACCACAATGTGGAGCACCAGAGCAGTTATCAGCCCTCTAGTGTTCCACAGTGGAAGCCCTTCAAGGGAAGGGAAGGTGTAGTAAGAAGCTATGGATGCCATCAATGCTTGAAGAATTAAAAAATCATCCCTGCAAAATAACATGAAAAGAAAAATCCATCAACGTGGTCCACACGATTGTATTAATCGAGAATCTATCGAGATGTTACTCTCCGTAGATAAGACCTCTAAATCCAGTCATTAATAATCCGAAAGGGGTGGAATGGAACAGATGATCAAGGTCGATTTGAATTGATGGAGATTAAGTACCAGTCCCATTCGAGGTCGATTTGCTTGAAGTCGACTGCGTCGTGACTGATCCGACGGCCCTGGTTGATGAAGAGCATGTTGGAGAAAGAGCTGAAGAATGCAAAAAGCCAGTATCTGATATTCCATAAGATGAAGAGATGGAGGCTCCAGGAGTTCATGCCCTTTGACTCATCTCCACACATCCTTGAGTATACCAATTGTGCCAAGAGAGGTCCGTAGAGAAGATACTGATTTTACATTAAATATAAACAAAAATGGAAAGAACAGAGATGTTAGTTCCATGAGTTCCATTTGAAAGCACAGAAGAGATGGAATCATAAACAAACACTCAAAGATTCCGGGCTCCGGGCACGGTATTAATTGATTATACAGGCAAGAAGAACGGAGTGGATGATTGTCAGGACGAGAATTTCAATTATTGTGTTTGAAATGGTTAAGCAAATCGAGTCACGAAAGGTAATGTATCTTTGGTACCTTGTAAGCACCCAAGTTCTTCCAAGGCCAAGCTGACAACGGAGCCGCCATTCTTTCTTTAGACCACACAATTTCAGTGACTCTCCTTCCTCTCAACTACTCTGAGAGAATTTTCTGATGATCCTTGTGGGAAAATAAAATAAAACAACAAATATATGAATAATGAAGCCTCCCTCCTCTCTCTGTGGGCAAATTGGGATGGAGGGTATGATTTGAAATTAAAACAACAGAGGAATTTTGAAACTCCCAGATAGTGCAATCTTGGCCTTACCAGTGGGGAAGAGAGAGGGGGGAAGGGGCTTTTGGTTTTTATGTGTTTGGTGTATGTCTTGAAAGGTCTCCTTTTAAAAGGCTCTCTCTTGTGGTCTTCTCCAATGGGATTCTCCAAACACCTATTTATAGAGTTCCTTGGAGGACTATTCTTCCATGGCTGAAGTGTGTGTGAACCAAAGCAGTTATATCTCCTGTCTAATCCCTGACTCTTCCAACATGGACTCTCTACTGCGGATCGGTACATAATCGATGCACATTTACTATTATGAATTACTCGGTGAATATAGACAGACAAATATATATTGGATTATGTGAGTCAAATTGTTTATTCTAAAGACCGTTGATCGGGTTGTACTAGGACATTTGATGATATCGCTTATTTTAGGTGGCTTTATGCGCAATATTAGGTGCATGCTTGGAATTAAATCATTTTATCCAAGAGTTATTGATTAAAAAAAACAAAGTACAAGACTTGTAGCTTGCGTAGGTTTGATTATCCCATGTTACAGTGTTAGCAGCCTGGGTCGGGGAAGTGAGAAACTCTCACGGTTTACGCACAATATTTGGATTCTGATGGGTCTTCGTATAGTCCACAGAGTCTTCGGGTTCAATTCCGGGTCTTGGATAGTGTCTTGGAGTCGTTTGTAACATCAAGGAAGTCGATTCTGAGGAATGAGTCATGAATCGACTTTTCCGATACTTAAGTTTTTTTTTTTATAACCGAGGTATCCGGGCACATATTCCGGGTCCGACTAGTGGGGGTTGCGATACCTTCCTTCTCGGGGCACATACAATAGCCCGCAAGCCACGTGTGCCGGGTAAGTGAAGCGAATCTGACGGGTTCGAGGATTATAAAGCCCCCACCCTCAAGAAAATATCCATTGGCATGCGCTTTCTCTAGGTCAAACTTAGGAGTTATGAGACCCCCAAAACCCAACCAGCAGGGCTGTCCCCTTGAGGGCCCAATACTTAAGTTAGAAAGTGTACATTAATGGCATGTTTGGTTGGGGAGAATGAGAATAGTATTTCCGCGCGGAATAGGAATTCCGTCGTTTGGTTCACTGATTATACGGAATAGAATGGAGGAATGGGAATAGAAGAGGAATAAGGGAGGTTAAGGTATTCCTCCCACCTCAGCCGGGAATAGGAATAGCCACCCGGAATAGGATGTCAAATTACATATATGCCATCAACTATTCATCAAATTTTCGTTTCGTGCCATTGTTCCGTCCGCCCGTCTCCGCCGCCGTACCGGCCACTTGCCACCGCCGTCAGCCTGCCACCGACATACCCAAGCCTCCCCGAACCTTCCCGGGCCTCCTCCGAGCCTTCCCGTGCCATCCCGATCCTTCCCGTGCCAGCCCGAGCCTTCCCGTGCCGATTCGTCCACCTCCCGTGCTGCCCCATTTCTCCCCCGAGCCTTCCCCGAGCCTTCCCGTACCGGGATTGCCTTTTTTTTAATATAGAGCGGGGCTGTCCCCTTGAGGGCCCAATACTTAAGTTAGAGATTGCCTTTTTTTTAATATTATTATTATTTTTGTATATATTTAAAATATATATAGTGAGGGTAATTTTATATTTTTACTTTCAAAAATTCTATTCCATATCATTTTATTTCCTTCAACCAAACAACAACATTCTCATTCATCATTTTATTTATTCATCTCTCTATTCTTTTTCTCATTCCATTCTATTCCCACTCTATTTCATTCCTGCGAACCAAACGTGCCGTAAAAGTATAAAAGTGGAGCAGAGTAAGGCTATGATTTGTGATACAGCCCCAGTGATCTGGGGTGTTCGTAAACTCATACTCGGATCTGGTGCTGACGGGTGATGATATTATTTAAGATCATCACTTGCAGTGTGAATGCTAGATTTGGTCGGATGATTTCCTCAGCGCATTAGAGCAATGGTCATCAGGGCACGACTAAAGTCGAAGGTCCGACTTCGTAGTCGTCCGTCATCTATGTAGTCGAAATGTCGAGCCGATACATGTGTGTGATCCAACTAGAATGTACCGGTTCGGGTAACTCATCAGATTTGAGCCAGAATCGGGTCGGATGATCTCCGTCTATACCATCGACACGACCCCGTAAAGTTTATAAAAGTCCAAGAGGCTATGAATCAATGTGATTAACTAGTAAGATAAGGGGGGTGAGTTGAACATGAAACGCGTTTCGCGGTTTTTGACCATACAAGGCGGCAGAGATGCACGAGAACAGCTGGAAGGATGGACCGGCTGTCACCGTCTCCCCGGCCACATTAATGGGTCTTAGTTGGGAGAGAGATAGCTGATATATTACATAATACTAATTACGTGATATTATAGATTAATAAAATTCAAATATTTTAAATTTTTTATAAAATTCTAAAAATAAAAAATAAATAATTTAATTTAATTAACTTGTAACATTATATCAGCACTGTGATACGATATACTTATTACATGGAATACTTTCTCATTCTCCCTAGCTGAAGTTTTCTCCTTCTTTCTTTCATTTTCTTTTTCGAATTGAAACTTTTTCTTTTTCTTTTTCCCGTTTAGCTATTATTATATTATTTAACAGATGGAATCATGGAATAGTGGCCTGGACGATCAAGTCTTCTTTTTAGTGACTATGCAATAAGATTTAACTATTTATAATTTTTTTTATAAAACTTAAAAAAATGAAAAACACCCTTAAAAATAGTTTAAACTTATTTGTTGATTCACTATTTACGTATTATCTCATGATAATAACATTATATGTGGTACTTTCTCAGCTTGAACAGCTTGGAAGTCTTGTCTCTCATTATATCATAAGTACAAATCTAGTTGGGCAGATCTAGAAAATCAGCATAAGGGATGTAAAACTCAATACCGAGGGAAATGTCAAATTTCAAGAAGGTGAAATAATATAACTTAATAGAAATATGGATAAAATTGATGAAATTGATATAAATTTTTACAAATTTTACCTAGCTCAACGGACGATCGCTGTAGTTGGAAGACCCTTTTTGTTCGAAGTGCTAGATCGCATAGACAACCTGCTCGGATCTCGGGGGAGGGATTACGCTGGAATTGTGCTGTTGAAACCTCGACCTCTAAATCCAAAAGAAATTATGAGATTGTCTTTGCTGAACCATTCATCTCAGATCAGACAAATATAAAATTATAATCTAATAATATAAGAAATATTATTTTGATTAATAAAAAGGAGGGCATCCGTGGTCGCGACCCAGCCACCCCGCTATATATAATGTTCGGCTTTCATGTTGAAACGCATCAGACGAGCCGAACGACCAGTACTAACATTGGCCCCGTCAACGTAATACTGTCACATGCATAATATAGTCTAAGAAGCCGGCGTCCAAGAAGGAACAAGTTCAAGAACCTCTTCTGACAATATTTGCTTAGAGCGAGACTCGAATCTGTGACCTCGACCTACCAAACCATATGAGAGTAAGTTTTAGACTATTAGATGGCCGCTCTTAGCAGTAGGATAAAAGAAATATTATACTATTCATGCTCACGCTTGGAGTTGGGTCAAATTCCACGAGTTGGTATTGTGTTCCTATTCATGTTCAAACTATGCGCTTATTCGTGTGGTCTACTCGGCATCAACCTAGCTTGCATGCTATCATCGTGTTTCATCTGATTCCTCATTCATATACTGTACCGAAAAAATTCAATAGTCTGATTCCGTATGTAATCTGTCCGTAATATGATGGCCTATTTCGGACCTCCAAAGCCCGGACATCCCGAAAGCGTTGTTGCTGAACAGGCACGTTTTTAGTGGCGGAAAGTTTTTTTTTTTTTTTTGTAAAAAGGGAGTAGCAGTAACGACGATTTGGCGACCCCACTATGCATGTTTAAACTTTCTTATTCAACCGCGAATATATCGGACGAGTTGAACAACCAGTATCAACGTTGATCCCGTCTAGGTAACACCAACAAAGACCTATTAATGTTCAAGAAGTCGGTGTTCGCCAAGATCAAATCTCAAGGGTCTATTATAGTAATATTGCTTGGGGCGAAAACCGAATATGAAACCTCGAATTTATCAAATTGCATAGGAGTGAAGTTTGAACCACTAAATTACCGCCTTGGTGGTTAGTTTGAGCAAAGTTACGGCACTTTTGGTTCGCGGGAATAAAGTAGACGAGAAATAGAGTTATGAAGAATGAAATTAGCGAAGAATAGAATTGATATTATATAGTTTGGTTGGAAATAATAGAAATTGTGAATAAGGAATAGAATTGATTTTTTGAAAAATAAAATCTTAAATAAATAAATAAAATAATGAAGTTGAAAATTTAAGGGATAATTAACGATAATTATATTATTTTAATTTTATTTCTTATAAGTAATAACTATTCCTTATGAGAAAAATAAGATTACTTATTCCCCTCTATTCCTGATGCATGTGGAGTAGTTATTACAGATAATATTATTGATGCCAACTAAATGAAGAAATAACTATTTCGCGCAGAATAACTAACTATATCTCGAAATATGGCTATTCCCATCAGCTAAATATGCCCTTAGTGAAAGTGATTAATTTCTTCCTTTGTTTCCCTTTCTTTTATTCCTTTCTATTTCTAGGTTGTAATTTACGCACTGTATGTTTTCCAATGAAAGTATGATTGTTAACTTATTTATGTTCGGTTATAACATGTTTTTTTGCTTGGGGAAATAGCTGATAACGTAGGGATTGGAACCGAACTAAATCAAATCGTAGGAAGGTGGACTGGTGCCGTTCAAGATTTCATTTAATTTGATATATCAAGAAATTTTGAATTCAAGTCTCGTTTATAATTAAAAAAGGAAAACTAAACCCGATGTTTTAAACCAATATGAGAAATAGAACTAACTCACATTCTACACAAAAATTAACACATGTTAACTTAGAATTTTTCGTGAGCAATCGAATCACAATCAATGGAATCGCCATTTGAGATGGAGACAGAACTAGCAATTTGAGATCGACAGTCGTCTGAGATGCTAACGTATCTTTTTTTTTTTACTCGACATTGAGGAAGGTGCTGTTATTTGATTACGTGGAGTGGATCATAACTGTTTGTTCTAAAAGTCAATCTAATAATATATAATGTACACGATTCATTATTGTTTATCACGACCGAGCCATGGCCATTCAAGACTGCGCTAGAGCATGTGTAGTGCCACGATACTCATCACTGCAAGTCGTATTGGAGTCGAGTGTGTTAGGCAAGGTCGATCCCGAATCTCCACCGATCCACGATATAGACATCGATATCCTCTCGTCATCTACCCAAAACCCTCCGCCCAGCAGTTTATGGATTTCGTGAGCTGCACACCTAGCGGGTGGGTAATTTGTCTGGGAAAAAAAGTATCAATTGTACAAAAAATTTGACTAATGTTATAATACGGTACAAAATTTTTAAAGCATTACAGAATTGTACATAATGTTTGAAAATTTGACACGGATAGTATAAATCGTTAATTATTTGTTAACAGTTAACAACTGCTGACTTTGCTCCTACGTGGATGCTAACTTGGAAAATGAATGACTTGGCAATAAAAGTTTTGGAAAAAAAAATGCACTAATTTTACAAAAAATATGACTAATATTACAATATAGTACAAGTTTTACAAAATATTATAATATAGTACAAAATTTTCATATTTGTATTATTCTTATATTTTGGCAAATAAAATATGGAGCACATTCATCACCCTTTTTCCTCCCACACTCTAATGTGTCGTGTCATCACCAATCGACTTTGCAACCATTTTCTTCATCTCAATATGCCTAAGAGAATAGGGAGACTAAGACCGTCATGGTATTTACTCGTATAGACTATATGGTTGAAAATGAGGGAGAGAGGTTACTTGTCTACGTCCTCCCAATACTGAAATTAAAAATTATTATATACAACCTATCCAATAACACGAACTAAGAATCAAGTGTTGTTTTTGTTATTGATACTTGAAAATTCTAATCTCGATTTTTAGACAATTTTTTCGTAGATTGGATTTTTTTAATTTACTGACATATGCATTGTGTAGATCATCGAAAATAACAAATACTAATGATGATCACTCCAATAATAATTCTTATAATTATGATCCTAAATATCATATCGATGACAATGATAATGGTATTAGTGATAATATACCATTGAAAATTGTGGAATTTCTAACAAAATAAAATAATAATACAACTTTAAATATTTTGTACAATTATATAATATTTTGAAGATATTGTACCATATTATAATATAAGTCAAACTTTTTGTACCATTTGTGTCTTTTTCCTAAGTTTTTATTGTTATATCATTCAATTTTCTAAGTCAACAGCCACGCAAGCGCTATGTTAGGAGTCACGTATGTGCCACATCAACAATTACTAATGGCATTAGCAGTTACTTAACGGTTTATACTATCGGTGTCAACCTTTTAAAGATTTTATACGATATAATAACATTAGTCAGACTTTTTGCACCATTAACGATATTTCCCCCAATTTGTCTGCGTGGTTAGTTGAGGAGCCACACGGCGGCCAACCTTAAGAAGATCATACTTTGGGACTCATTCTCTTAGTAGGATCGGATCCTTTCACTAAATAGATAAACTTGCAGGGCCTCCCCCAGAACATTCATTTCGAATTTACCAAGGGAACGAAACTCGAGGAAAGCTCGAGAAAGAGTAAAGGGGTCGCGTCCTAAAGGAGTGGAATAAGATAACTAAAATAAAAAATTTAGTAAGTTTTACAGGGTCCGACCCCATTATATCTATCTCTCTTTCTCGCAATAACAACCATATTGTTGTGATGTTTTTATACAATTAATTTCGCTCCTGTGAAACACATCATGCACAACAATGAAGTAAGCTGCTATCAATCATGGGATTGATTGTAGTACACAGCCACTCATGTCATAATAAATGGAAGAGCCGCCAGTGAAGATATCTTGCACTGAGTGATCTGAAGATATCCGAGGACTCAAAGATGCGAGGAAAGAGTTGTTGATCGGCTTGAGGCACAAAGAAACTCGACGGGAGCAGTTGGCACCCGTGGTAATTTCGTTGAATACTGCGATCAGGAGATCGGAATGAATAGACTTAGCCGGGCTGTACAGCAGCACGTTGTGGCTGGGAGTCTCAGCTGAGAGTTTTGAGTACAAATGCCGATATTTTTAAAACTCTTTTTTTTTTCGTAAAAAACCGTTCATGTGAAAGTGTTTCGGCGAGTACCGGAAGTGAACTACAGGTTGAACATGCTGTTTACTTGTTCTCAATTTTCACTAAGTGTAGGGCAGAATCTCAGCTTGAAGACGCGGCTTATAAAAGGTGAACCACATTTTCAACATGTGGTTTTACTTTATTTGAGCAGCTACCCCAGCAGTACTCGAGCGGTGAGATCAGCTCTTCTCGAGTAATGATCCCAAGGTTCCAATTCTCGAGCACGACGAACAATAAATCGCTCCGTATCTCTTTCGACGTTTCTTTTCTGATTCCCTCCCGACCTCTCTTCCCCATTTATTCTTTCATTTCGTTTGGCTAGAAACCCTAGTTTTGTTGTCCGGGTTCATTTATCCACATTATTGATCAGTACTCAATCATTGCTCGATCGCTGTGTTCGAGTACTGCTGGGGTAGTGTTCGAGTACTGCTGATTCGTACTGCGACATGAATGGCTTGTACCGTGATGAGTTATGTGCAACGAAAATCGAGCAAATTCATGTGGGATTTTGTTTCGTCATTTCAAATTCTGCTAATAAATGTTGAAGATGAGGTTTTTGTCACTTTGGCCACCCAAATTTAATGTTCTATAGAATTCCCCGTATACAATTAGTTGGCGAGCCAACAATTAGCGTACTTAAGTACTACAAATAATTAATTACTGTCATATCTAATTGAAGGCTTTCTAAACGGTACAAGGGGCAAGTGGCTAGCAGGTTGGCACGTTTTGGCACCAAATTCTAAGGACGTTCCCCCGAACATGGAAGGAAGGAAGAAAGATCCAAATTTTCTTGGGCAACTGCTGGGGACTTTTCCAATCCTGTCAAGATCTATATGGTTGGGAGACATGGGACTGAATCGGAATTTTGAAATAAAATCTCTCAAAAGCATTTGTCAAATTTTGCATACGAGAAATTCATATTCACACATATAAATATAATATCGAAAAGTGATGTCGGTATACATTTACGATTTTAATTCGAAATTCTCGGGATCGATGTTCAGGACCGAATCACGTGCCGATCACCTGCACGAACACGAACGCACTGGCAGCGAATCTTCACTACATAGTCAAGCGAGAACCAAGCACGATTCACAACACAAGAATCTCACACGATCTCTAATAGGAGCACACACTTGTAACCCGCACCCGAACGCGCACACTTTTCCCTCTAATCTTTCTCGAATATGCACACGCACAGAGCAGCTGAATTCTTCAGCTTACTCTTCTCTACTTGTAGAGCAGCCCTTTTACTGCTCATAATCATGGTATTACATCTCGCAATAATCATGGTGTACCTGTCGTAAGTTAACAGGGGCCATTCAAATGAGAAGAATAATATCCATTCGGGTCGGTTAGAGTTAAATCAGGTCGGGTTCCGGATCAATTTTCTTACAGAATTGATGATGGGATTGTCCTTTTGCTCGATTGTTTAGAAGGCATTTGTGCGTAGTTGATTGAAGGTGTGCATGGTACCGAGTGAAAGTGGAATTGGAAAGGATGGTTCTGATAGGGAGAAAGTCATTCGGTGAAGCAATAATACCACGTAGACAATGCCGACGTAGTATATCCGTCCACTTAAAATTCACATTTTATATACTTGTTCAGTTAGGGTTTATCATTTATAAGATTTTTTAAGTTTTTTTACCATTTATATATTATTTCCAATTAGGGTTCATCATTTATTTAAGATTTTTTATATTTTTAAATATTTTTTAGGATTTAATAACCACAACTGTATAATTATTAATTACATGTCAAGTCCCGAT
>JAOYND010000006.1:3270099-3291235 GCA_025802135.1 Lagerstroemia fauriei | reverse complement strand
CATAAATTGCTGATTTTGTGCCCGCACTCGTTGTGATACACAATATTTTTAAAATATAACAATTTGACACAAATTGTGAATTTTTGTTAATGTCATTAATTGAGAATGATGTGGCGCTATGCCATGGTTGATGAAACGCGACATATCAAATGATTCTTTTTTTGCAAATTATATAAAGTAAATTAATAAAAAAATTAAGAAAAAGATAAATAAAAAATGCAAAATAAAATAAAAATTTTAAAATAGAACATAAATTAAAAGAAGAAAAAGGAAGAACATCTTCATCTCTTTGCAAGGTCTATTTCAAAGAAAAGAAGGCTTTCGTACCCGAAATTTTGGTAGGTGTTGATCTCCTCCCTCCACCACCTCTACAGGCAATGCAACCTCCACCCTCCTCCGAGGACCACTATTCCCCTACTTGCACCACCATGATTGTGCCCTCTACCTCTACCCAAACTCGGTTCACTCCTGCTGGATCCCTCCCTCACCGGTTATGAGGTACGTTATATTTTTGACTCCCTCGATATGTTATCCAATCATCGTCGCCAGCAACGTAGGTGTAGGATCCTCCAATTTGATTTATGGATTTTTTGATGAGTCACTCAAGTTTTGGGGTTATGAATGGCATTGATGCGGTGGAGGTGGATAATCTGGAGCTAGATCTAGACTTAGGGTTTTCCATGGAAATGAGTTGAGAATGGAGGAATGGGATTAATGGTGAGAGGGAGAGAGGGAGAGGTTAATGGCGGGAGGAGACATTTTAAGACATTTTTTTTTTCTATTAACTAATATACATGTTTACCTTTTTTTGGGAGGGGTTAACGGTGAATGGATGGAATGAGAGAGGTGAATATAGTCAATGGAGGGAGGAAGGAAGCGAATAGAACATAGGAGATAGGGTAATTATTATTATTATTATCATTATTATTATTATTTTCTCATTTTATTTTTTATTTGTAAAAAAAAGCAATTTGGAATCATCACGTAGCGCTCAATCAACAATCACATCACAATGCCACATCTACTTCAGTTAGCGGACTCAGTGAAAATTTGATGATTTGTACCGGACAATTATATTTTAAAAATATTTTTATACCATAACTTGACTTTTTTAGTTTTTATACTAAAATATTACATTTATCTTTTTGCAACTCTAGTACAATTTTCTCATAAGTTTGGATAGATTTGAAGCGATATGAGGTAGGTTGGCAATTTTGGACCCTCTTTGACCCGATACAATAAGATCGTTCTTGGGCCGATGCATATTTGACCAATGTTTTATTGGATTGTGTTATCTATCCCAATAAGCTTAAAATGTAGGGTCTGTGCTGAATATATTAGGCTTCGTTAGGGCTGCCACGAGCTGGTTTGGGCCCAAAACCGAACCTGAACAGGCCTGGAACTGTGAGAATGTCGGTTCCAGGCCGATTCAGCCATCTATAGGAATTGGAACCTGAACCAGTCCAGAACCTATGAGTCCAAACCGTAAATTAAAAATAAATTAAAATAAGATGAGCGGCTTACAAGCTCATTATGCTCGGATAAGACCCAAATCATTTAAACTTTAAGAATTATTATTTAAACATTTTCTTTCATGTTGATACACACAATGCCAAGGGAATTCCCTTTTTATAAGCTCTTTGAAGAGCTTATTACCTAAGTTTCACTTGTCCCATGTCGACAAGGGAAGGGAAATGAGCTCTTCAAAGAACTTATAAAAGGGGAAACCCTTTTACATTGTTCAAACACATACCCATGAAACGTGAAAATCATGTATTTGAAATTTCTCATTCTCTTAAAATTTTTTAATTTATTGAATCAATCGGTTTCGAATGGGAATCAAATGATTTCAAATCGACAGTTTCGAACCGGTAGGAATTGTGATTTCAAACCGAAACCAAACGGTTTCAAACCGTCCCTGAACCATCCTATGAACGGCTCAAGGCCAGTTCCACTCCTCCACAGATTTGGAACTGTGGCTAGTCGTAGGCTCCATAGCTTGATGTTGTTAAAAACTAATATAAAAATATTTTCCTTAAATAAAAATATAAAAATACTTGGAAAAATTTTATCATGCTAAATGGTTTGCCATTTCATCGCGATAAAATGTTGTGATATACTCACACCGCGCCTTATGGTCATGTCAACCTGGCCTGCCAAGCAAATCAAGTCTTGTTGACTTGTCCAATAAAAATTTTTTTTTGGTAATAAAAGGTGATTATATTATAATAAGCTTCATAGTCTTAACCCCTATCAAGATTATGGCCCATACAGGAAGGTATTGCCCTAGGTACATAATTTCCTAGGTTGTCAAACAGAATGTGATTGGCTACCGAGATAGGTGGTACATCAAAGTACGTAATGTCACTACAATTGTCCCTTCTAAAACGCGCCAAGCTGTCTGCAACTGTGTTGGCCTCTCTATAGACATGCACAAGACGGTAGCTCCTAAACTTCTAGATGAGCGTCCTGCAATCCAAAATAAGCGGCATTAATCTGAGGTTTGTGGGAGACTGATCCATCATCAAGTTGTCGACAGTCAAAGCATATAGTTCAACAATTATAGGATCACAATTTAGTTGAAGAGCTAGTTTGAGTCTGTCCCTGATAGCTCAAAACTCCGCGAGAAGGCTGGTAGTGGTACCAAGAAATCGAGAGAAGCCTTGAATCCAATTTTCATGTTCTCCTCTTATGACTCTTCCTGCTCCTGCGGTGTCGGGGCACCCCTGAGTCGAGCCGTCTGTATTTAATTTAAACCACCCCATCGGGGGTGGCTCCCAATGAACATTGATCTCAATTCTCACTCAAGAAATACTCAGTTTAAGTGTTGCAGTAAATTCTCTTACCCTTTGCAAACAGGCCAGAGCAGGATCATTGAGAAGGGCATCTTGATCAAAGATAGCAGCATTGCGCTGCTTCCAAATGATCCATAGTGCCTAGAGAAAAATGCAGGCCCGTGGGATAGAGTGGGCATGTAGTTCATATCCCCCACAGTTTACTCGGATCCAGTCCAAGAGTGGTAGTCGAAAGGTGGCTTTCTTTGTTTGAGGTATGCACAAACACACCCAGAAATCAGCAGCGTGTGAGCATGATTTGAGCACATGCTCAAGGTCATCGTCATCACAAGAACAATGAGAACAGAGCGAGGGCAATGACATCCCTCGCAGTTTTAGGTGGCTCGTTGTGGGAACCTTCCCATGGCAGAATAGCCAAATGAATATTCTTATATGTGGAAGTGTTTTTGTCTTTCATATCCATGCCCAAGCATCATTCTTCAAAATTGGGCTTAATCCCAATGCTATGGCATAGGCACTGCTGGTTTTGCAGTGCCCATTATGAGAATAATTCCAGGCCACTGTGTCCTCCATTTCACTCAAGATGCTACTCGGGATTACCCGAGCTTTATCAATTAGTTCGCGAGGTAACTGCATTCAGATATTAGAAAAATTCCACAGACCATTGTCAGAAAGTACATTACTGATTGTCAAGGATGTCTCATTGAGGGGGATAGGACCCTCAGTATGGCTTTTGAGGGGTTCATCCCCTCGCCATCGGTTGTACCAGAAATTAACCAATGTCCCTCTTTCGAGAATGGTTCTCTGTCCAAGGGTGCACATCCAGGATCCTGTTTGCAGGGCAGTCTTGTTAAGATTTGAGCCTCTAATGTGGCAATTTTCCTTAGGGGGATGGAGACCCCTCAAGATGCGAGACCGGGGCCTTTGGTCCTCTTTGACTCTCCAGGCAAGGCTACTAGGAGGGCAAGATTGTGCCCTTTAGCTTTAGAGATTCCTAGGCCGCCCTCTTCCTTGGGGAGGGTTACCGTGTCCTAATTCCAAATGAATTTTTCGTTGTAATTCGTTAGAGCCCTAAAGGAAGTTATGGCATAGTTTATCAATAGCTTTATAGGTTGACTGGGGGAGAAGCGTGCATTGCATAACATGCACTAGTATCGAAGAGATGACCGATTGAATGAGAGTTGTACGACCTGCAGTGGACAAGAGTTTGGCTCTCCAACCCGTCAACTTCTCTTTGATCTTTTCGATCAAGAAGTTAAAGGAGTTTGTATCATATGACATCATATCCATATGAAACCCTAGATATTTTCCAAACTGTGGTTTTTCTTCCACTCAAAGTTTTGAGAGGCAAGACCTATTAGATTCTTGGGTCGTGTTTGGGGAGAAACATACCCTAGATTTGGCCAAATTTATACGTTGACCAGATTTGCTACAAAATTCCTAGCGCTCTGATCATCGCGTCACATGTCGCCTCACTTACTTCACCAAGAAGCACTAGGTCATTCGCAAAAAATAAGTGTGACAAAGCAATAGTTCCTCTAGGTAACCGAAGCTCTTTCCAGTTTCCCCCTTTCACTTCTCTATTAATGAGGATAGATAGGTACTCTAGACATAAGATAAAAATGTATGGGGACATTGGGTCTCCTTGTCCAATGCCCCGAGATGGGAGGAAGCTCTCCACCCTACTTCCATTAAGCATTATACTGACTCTAGGGCTAGAGATGCAATGGAGGATCAGTTGAGTGATGTGCTCTGGGAAATGGAAGAAGTCTAGCACCTCACGCACAAAAGGCATTCCAGGCGATCAAAAGCTTTTTCCAAATCAAGTTTTAGCACTATGAGCACTTTCCCCCTTCTTATTCCTGAGGACTGATAGGGCCTCCCTTAAGATAATAACATTATCCGAGAACCATCTACCATGTATAAAACTAGACTGAAAGGGGGAGACGAGGTCATCTAGGAATGGCCCAATTCTATTGACAAGTACTTTAGTGACAATCTTATAGCTAGTGTTGCACAAGCTAATAGGTCTGAATTGTGAAATGGTTTCTGGGCCATAGCACTTGGGGATGAGGGAAATTAATGTCTCATTGATCCCCAGGGGAAAAGGATGACCCTTGAAGGTGTCTTTGACAAATGAGATGATCAAGTCCCCCACAATGTCCCATTTTCGGTGGAAGAAGATGGGGATATAGGGATATAGACCATATGGACCTGGGGATTTTAGTGCTTTCAGGCCTTTGACTGCTTTGAAAACCTCAGTAGACGTGACATCTTCTCCCAATTTTTCAAATGCCTAAGGGGGGAGGGGCCGTGAGGTCTGAATTTGATGTGCTGGTATCTTCCTAGCCAAGTTTGTCTCTGAGGTATATAGTGTCTTGAAGTGGGAGATGACAATTTGTCAAGGACCTTAGGATCAGAAAACCATTCCCCAACTCCATTTCTAAGATCTATCACTATAAGAAAACTGGAAAATACCGACGGATTTTACCGACGGATTATCTGCCGGACAATATTCGTCGGTATTATCGACGGATATTACCGACGGATAACGATCCGTAGGAATTACCGACGGATAATCCGTAGCGAATATCTACAGAGATTGCCGACGGATTATTCGTAGGTAAATCCGTCGGTATATTACCAACGGACGAATCCGTAGGTACATCCATCGCTATATGATGGTGGCAAGCTCGCGGGAGATTTTCCGACGGATTCGTCCATCGGTAAAACCGTAGGTGATTACCGACGGAAACTAATCCATCGGTATACAATTGCGGGAAATGAGCGGGAGATTTACCGACGGATACTTTGCCGTCGGTATATCCGTCGGCGGGATATGGGGACGATCATCCATGTCTTTTACCGACGGATTGTCCGTTGGTAAATCCGTCGGTATATTTGGCGGGACTTTTCCCACTTATTACCGACGGATAATCCATCGGTACCGTCGGTATTTGAATTTGCTTGGCTGGAGTTTTCCCGCTCATTACCGATGGATATACCTACGGATTATCCGTCGGTATTTATTAGCGAGGTTTTTCCCGCTCATTACTGACTGATTATCCGTTCTTGATTGGCATATCCTGGACCTATTTGGAGTGTCATTCGATTTCGACTCGAGCCTTTTCATATTTTTCCCTTTTATTTTTATCCCTTATTTATTTGCAGTTTTATCCAAAAAAACACAAAAAACTAAAAATAAATTTCAAAAAGAAAAAATAGAAAATCAGTGTAGAGGACGTAACGTCCTCTGTTTTTTCTTGTGCAAGCGGCTCGAGAACCCGACGACCTACATGAAGCCTTGCATCACCGCTCCTGCCGCTGCTTCGCCGCCCCCACGACCAGACACCAGCAGTCGCGTTTCCCGCTGGTCTGTCCCGAGCTTCTCTCTATCTCTTTTCTTCTAGAAGGAGGCCGATCATTCATTCACAGGGGGGACCATCAGTTCGGACGAATCTCCATCCCATCTCAAGTCCGATCGCCAAACCTTCGAGATGATCTTCGGACTCCGGCGACCGCCAAGCCACAACTCCCACTCTTCTAGGACTCCGACCAAGCCCTAGAACCACCGAGGCCGAGCTCTCCATCGGACCGCCATTGCCGAGCCATCTTCTCCACCAGAGGTCAACAGTCATCCGAACATCACGGCCCCTCTTGAAGAGCCCTTCGACTGATCCGGTTGCTCCAAGAGACCAGACTCCAGCAACGCCAAGCCCCGTCGGTCCACCGATCACAACGTGTCCACCGGCTACTACCATTGCATCGCCGTCCCTGCTCGACCTAGGTCTGTCCGAGCTTGTTCTTCTCTGTTCATGCCTCGGTCGGTAAGTAGTTTAAATGTTATTATGATGTTGTAATGGCTGTTGTCCGCCATTCGCTGCAATGCTATCAAAGTGTTTGCTGTTGGCGAGGTGTGTTTATTGTCTTAGTGCAGCTTAAATGCTGTTTGGGCTCTGGAATGGCTACAAATCGTTGTTTAGGTGTTATTTTGTTGTCGATCATTGCTGCTGCTGCTGTTAAGTGTGGTTTGGCTGTTATAACTGCTGATTAGTTGCGGTTTCATTCCAGTTTAGGGACTTTAATTAATGTTAGTCATTGTTTTATGGCTGCAAATGTTACTGCAAATGGGTTTTGGCTATTGTTTATTGTTGTTAGCTGCTTTTGTTGTGGTTCACGATACTGTTAGTTGCTGCTTAGTTGTTCTGGTTGTTGTTAAGTTGCTACTATGTGTTTCTTTGCTATTGTTTCTTGTCAAGAAAGGGGTTGTTGACTCTTTGTTAAATGCTATAGCACTTGTGGTCATTTAGCGTTGAATTCTGGTGTGTTTTAGCCTCTAAACTTTGGGTTATATGGCTGTCAAAAGCTGCTGCAATTTGGCGATTGTCTGGTGCTTGTTTCGTATCATTCAGAGGCTCCTAACATCGGGTTCCGGAGCTATCACTCGCTGCCTCATTTTGTGATTGTTTGAGGTTTGTTTCCAACTATTCTTTAGTTTTAAGTCTTGGGTCTAGGCTTACAAAGTGAATCCACCTTGAGTTGTATTTGATTGTGTCTTAGGTGCTTGACTTGTGAGGTATTGAACTGTGACACTATCCATGTTATTCCTTGAGTCAGATGAATTGTCTTTTCATGAATTAATTGATATTTGGTGTATGTAGTTAGGGTCATGACTTTGGTTATTAAATTGTGTCAATCCACTGATCCATGCTTCGAATAGGGTAAGAACGGGATTTAATAAAATGAGGCAAGTTTAGAAACATTAGGGTACCGATTTAGGGCGTGTCGACCGGCTTGCAGGCCTTTTTGAACGTAATAGAACCCCCGAATCCAAACTTTGGTTTGAGACCAACTAATAAAAACCTAGGTGGTTAGTGTCATGCTCCCTTAAGTGAATAATAGGTTTCTGATCGACTTTAGGACTAATTCTTTAAATAATTAGTGGCGACTCCTTTCACATATTCATTGATAACCATGACGCGAGACAACCTGCAGAGATGACTTGATTACCGGGTGCGACACTTGCCTTGTGTTTTTTCCTCTTTTCAATGAACTTTTCAGTATGGAAAAGGGCTGATTAGTTTCCATGGTTGCTGCTGCTTCTTTGCTCAACAGTTTCCCTTGTTTTTGATGCGTTTTCGAGGGGAAATAGTGCTGCCTACTGTCTGTCATTGCAGCTGGTCATTACTCAGTGTTTCCCTATCAATTTTGATGTTGTTTCATGTTGAAAAAGTGGCCATATCCCCGCTATTAAGGCTCCTGCTGTTTGCTTGATTTTCCTATCAATTTTGATGTTGTTTGATGTTGTGAAAGTGACTATGTCTTTGTTGTTAGGGCTGCTGCGTTTCTACAGTTTGTATGAGGTATGTTTCTCTTCATTTTGTTGGTTCTTAGCATCGAGCTTTAGACTCGCAAAGTGTTGTTACATGCTGGTTTGTTTGAGACATATTTCTTTTTGTCATTTACCCTTTACTTCATTGAAACATGTTTTCTTTGTTCTTTAGACTCTAGTGATTTCCCCTGTTTTCTTATGATTTCCGTGATACTTACTCAGCTTTTAGTCATAGTTTCAACAACCATTTTCTCATTGTTTTCCTTTGATTTCTCTAAGGTTTTTGGTTGACAATGGAGCTGCAATTTTTACAGATTAGTCATATACCATGTCTGAAGCACCCCGGGAATGTGGTATTACTGAAAAGGCCCGAAAGGGCAAGAAGAAAGTGAGGGCAAGTCAAAGAGTAGCTTCAGAACCAGCAGTTGGCCTGACTCGGCCCACCAGATCTGCAGAGCCACTTGATGAGAGCGGCTCTCCTCAAGCAGTCACACCCGTAGCTGACTCATCAGCTGGAGTCAGTTGGCCAATTTTCCCCCCAAGTCAGGAACAGCACAGGGGGTCACCGGTAGAGTCAGCCGCCTCTGGTCGTAGCGGGTGGTCATTCTTACAGCGGGAGGGTACCAACGGGTAAAAGTCTCAAATTTAATAACTTTGTGAAAGTTATTTTTTAGCAAAATTGATTTTTATTAACATTGGTGTTGAACAGGTTCAGCCAGCCACTTCAATGATTACAGTATCATTCGAAATTGGTTGGCAGCGTTCTACCATACGTGGGGGCACCGTCTCGAAGAAGATACGACAGAATTGGTTTAATGACTGGAGGGTAAAATTTTAACTATGTTTGTTTTTAATATTTTTAATTGATTTATTATAATAATTATTTTCGATATGGCAAATGCTTGTGGACTGGGATCCCGTCAATGAGGACACATGTGGGGCGCCTTTAATTATAAGGGAAATTGTCGCTACCGTGACATGATGGTCGATATTCGGAAGGCGAAGAAGAAGCCTCATTGGATGGGGGAGGAGTTCTACGGGGAACTCCTACGTCACTCGGAGTCCGCAACATTTTTACGGATGTCAAAGGCCAATAAAGAGAATAGGAAGTCTCCCCTCAGTGGTTCTTTATACGCCGGCAGGAGCGTATTAGCCGGCACCCATCGAGATCGAATGATAAATATTACAATTTTTATATTTAATTTAGTAATTAATTTACATGCATAAATAATTGTGTCTCTCGTGAGAGGGGAAAGAGTTAGGTAGAGATCCCATAATTATTGAGCAATATCGCCGCACGAGGTTCTCCACGAAGAAGAATAAGTGGGTAGAACCACGGGCAGAGGCGGTACAGGTAATTGAATTCTTAATTAATTAATTAAACTTAAAATAATTGATTAAATAATCTTAATTGACCATGGCCTATTGTTTGTAGGAGGCCGTCTCTAAGAAGCTGTGGGAGTTTGCATCGTCGCAAGATAGCACCACCGACAGCACTACACAGCCCCCTCTAGAAATGATGTTCGAGATATGGAAGGAGGCTGCCGGAGGGAGCAAGAAGGGGCGCATCTACGCTTCGGGTCCATTCCCGAATTGTCTTTCCCCCAACGGCCCCCAGAGAATATCGGTTCTTCCAAGGCATGGGAGGCACAGATAGAGGAGATGCGTACTCAGGTGAATTTGTTGTCAAGCGATGTAGATTCACGGGTGGATCAGATGTCAAGCGATATTGAATCGCGGATGACCCAGAGGCTGGATCGGATGGAGTCAAAGCTCGATCAATTTATGGATAGATTCAGCAGGATGGCCCCGTATCCTCCAGCTCCACAGCAACAGAGTCAAAACGTAAATGCTGGAGACGACAACGATGGCGGCGGTGACGGTGAAGATGACGACGCCGAGCATGTTTCCGAGTCAGGCTCGAAAACAGAATAGTTAGGGTTTTATATTTTATTTGTATTTGTCTTTGCTTGGAAAAATATTTTAAATATTTCTGATTAATGACATTTACTTTCTTATTTTCAATTTTTTTTACTAATTGAATCAATCAATTGAAAAATTTAACATATAAATATTTAAAAAATATTAATGTTTCTGAAAATTCGTTGCCGACGAATCACCGACGGACGTGTACTTACCGACGAATACGCGACAACCCATCCAATGGAATCCATAGGGAAGTTACCGACGGATTTGCCGACGGATATTCCGTAGGTAAATTACCGACGGATTAATCCGTCGGCAATCCGTTTCGCAAACCGTCCAGTGGGCTGGTGTTGACAGTCCGTTATTACCGATGAAATGCTGGCGGATTATTCGTCGATAGTTTACCGACAGATCCGCAAACCGTCGGGTGAGCTGCTGTCGGCAGTTCGTTATTTTTGATGGAATGCCAAGGGATTATCCGTCGGCAATTTTCCGAGGGATTATCCATCGGCAATTTACCGACGGATTTACTGACGGATTACCGACGGATCCTAATTCCCGACAAGGGAAAATGCGACGGCTTGACTCCGTCGGTAATCCATTGGGAAATCACTTTACCGACATATTTCCGACGGATATGTCCGTCGGTATTTTCCAGTTTTCTTGTAGTGTGTTATTTCATTTCTCTTTCTACGAGCCAAAGTGGAGACATGGAAGAATTTTGTGTTTCGATCACCCTCAGTTAGCCAATCCACTCTGGGTTTGAGCATCCAAAGTTGCCTTTCATTGGAGAGGATGTCAATGTATTCCTTCCTCAGGACAACCTCTAAGGATGATGGGTAACATAAGGGACGGATTGCCATTTTCCTCTTGATACCACTAAGTCTTGCTAAGACCCGCCTTTTTCGATTGGTACAAATTGTCACCCCTAATTTAAGGGTTAATCATCATGCTTGGATTAAAAAAAAAGTAAACTATTACATACTAATTTAATATATCTTTGTCAAATTACTTTATTTAACCCTCTTTAAATCCGTCATTTTCTCATTCTTTAACTTTCCTTGATTTTCCATCTCCATGAATAGATTTTCTAGATTTGTAATTGCCCAATATTTTTTTCATAAGATCACATGAATGTATTTTCAATTTAGTATTTTCTTATTTTGAGCTAATAGAGTCGAGAATTGAATCTTACACTAAAAGTTAATAAAAAGAATATAATATATAAGATAATTGGGTACTACCACTTATTAGTTTAGAACTTTTAGGTTTTCCTGATGCACATATGCTAATATTAGCTTATGATCTATAGGTATGTACACTGAGTGTTGGCCTTGAACTTAAGTGGATTAAACATGTAACTTGCCAACCGAGTGGAGGACTATGGGTGTGCAAAAAAACCAGTTTGGGGATAATCGGATTGGAACTGAATTGGCTTGAGCCAGTTATACTTTGGTGCGATTTTTTGAATGAAAAGCAGTTCGGTTAATTTCTAAGTGTAATTTGTGGGTTTACCAGTTCAATTCGAACTGAATCAGTTTTAATATAATAATATAAAAGTACAATTTCAAAATCAATTCGATACGATTCGAACTAAATTGATCTGTTTTAAAATCAATTCGGTTCGATTTGAACTGAACCAAACCTTTTCAAAACAAGTTCAATTTGGTTTGAATCGGTTTCAAATAAAAACAAACCATTTAAAATCAAGTCGGTTTGAGCCGATTAATCGAATTAGTTTAAAACAATCCACTTTTTTTCACACAAACCAGTTATAGTTTGTGCTTGCTATATCTAACTGAATCGAACTGATTCCTTTAAGTTCAGTTTGGTTTGAAACCGGTGCGGGGTTGAACCGGTTTTTGCACACCCTAGGGGAGGGCTGACTTGAAGTATACAGTTGCCTTGGCACTTGCATGAGTTGTCGAGTTTAAGCCTGTGACAAGTGGTATTAGATCAAACGTTTTTTGTGAGAATGGGAATCAAACGGCGACTTCGATAGTTAGTTTCAGCAGCAGCACGCAGACGTTGTTGTTCAAGTGGGATTGTGTCTTCCCAGTGAAATGAAAGGCGTGGAAACCCCAGACTTGAGCTTCGACTTCTGCCGGTCTGGCTCAGTGCGATGTTGATCCTGGCATCCTTACATTTGCCAAGTTTTGTGCAGCACAAGGGACAATTCTTCGGTCTAGTGTAGTGCATGGTTGCAGATGTTCGAAATATTTTCATGTCCTCGTACGACGAGATACAGTTTTTTTGAAAAATAATTTTTAAAAAACCGTACCTCGAAAAGTAATTCATGAAATACCGTTGCTAGATTGCATCTTAAATTCAAGATCTAATAAAATTGATAGATCGCATCTTATACATGAGATATATCCCATAGAACGTGCGTTTTAACTGCGTTCTATTAGCGTTTCTTTTCCTCTCCCTCATGGCTAGATATTCAATGTGTAAAATATAACGAATTCGTTGTCCAAATCACCGTTCAAATCTTGACATTTTTAAAACTGACTTTTAAAAAGTGTAAAAACTTTATATATGTCAAAATCTGAGAGAGATTTACATAACGAGTTATATTACTGTGTAATATAGAACTAGTTCGTTATCTAAATTTCTATCAGATTTTGACATATATAAAGTTCTTACTCTTTTTGGAAGACAATTTTACTTATTCCAAGATCTGAACTATGATTTACACAACGAATTTGTTATGTATTATAAAAATATCGGATTTTGTTGCGTATAAAACATAACAAAATTAACAAATTTTGTGGAGAGATCGACACACAAGGGATGTGGTAGTTAGGAAAACAACCAAAGAAATGACCCTAATGGAGCCTACTAGTTTCATATAAATACTCAAATCCTAATTAACTAAAATAATAATCATAATATAATTATGAAATAATCAAATTAACCATAAAAAAGAATAATTCTTTGCCCCAGACAACGAATATAGACAATATTTATGATTCTATCACCTTTGCATGAGACTACCCAAACGTCTGCACGAGTGTCGGAGTGCGAGACCTGTGACATGTGGATATCACAAATACCTGACATGCATAGGAGAACAATGAATATATTCGTTCCAAAGAAAGGAGAATTGATTCGTTCCAGTTTCAATGGCCCCCGTCGAATTACGGTGTTGTGAGCTGACGTTGGCGAAGTCGGTAACTTGGGCTGGGAGGAGACTATCAGGTTTATGGGCTTATGTCAGTGGGGGAACTACCGGAGATGGGTCCGAGTTTACATCAGATGTTATCACGGTCAAACACTCACATATGTTATATTAGGGAAAATTGCACCAGTGGTACATATCATTTACGATATGTTTCATAATGGTACATTTACTTTTTTTTCGTTAAAATTTGGTACATTTCTTTTATTAATGTTTCATAATGGTACATTTTCTTTTTTTCGTTACAGTTTAATATATTTTCTTTCAAATTTGTTTCAATTTACTACAATTTTCTTTGTAGCAAACTGTAACAAATTTGAAAGGAAATGTACTAAACTGAAACGAAAAAAAGGAAATGTACCATTATGAAACATTCCATAATGGAAATGTACCAAATTGTAACGAAAAAAAAGAAAATGTACCACTATGAAACATTTCTTAAAGAAAATGTACCATATATGTAATTTTTCCTTTTATATTATTATTGATAGGCCTTACAAGATACTAAGTTCTTTCCACCCAAAAAACCTAACCTTTTAAGAAGAGAAGCACAGTTTTCTCATAAACCTATCATTTATGTCTTAAATGGCCGGGTTTGCCTTTATGAATGCATGGATTTTGGTTGTAATGTTGAATTGTGTTAGACTCGTAAAATATTAAATATCAGAATTTCGAAGAGAAATTTCCTCAAAATCTATATAAAACTTATATTAATTATTAGATTAAAATAATATGTTATTAACTTGTTTCATTTATACATACCAATGCTTCTTATATAAACAGATTGTATTCGACACTTTCCGCGCAAAGTACGAGTTATTTGCTAGTATTCATGAAAACACTTAATTTTGGATCTTCTTTCTTATTCTGACGTTGAATTAAATTAGAAAACAATTTGAATATGAAATATAGTGGAATGACTAGGTTTCATTTTTCTAAATAAAAATTCTTTGATTTTTATGCAAATTATATATCATTTCTCAAAACTCCATTAATTAACTAACCGCCATGGATTAGCTAAGTACACCTATTTTTCTCCATTAAATAAGATTTTACATTCAAGTCTTATAAATGTATAAAATTCACAATAAAAAAGTTTTACTATTTTTTGCATGGATCAAGTTCGAGACTGTATTAGTATGGACTCGCTGACCTTTTTAATACCAATAAAGAACAGTGGAAAAGAAATCCAATTATTGACTCAAGTGTTAAATAAAAGTTAGTTTTTAGCGGAACAGTATCACCACATGACAGTACTTATATAATGTTATCAACCAATAAAATTTAATTATTTTTATGATTTTTTTATAAAAATCTTAAAATAAAAAACAACCCTACAAATAACTAAAATTTATTGGTTGATATCAACACTGCACTGCTACGTGGTGATACCCATACGTACCAGACTTTCTCTGACAACAGGTATGTAAGCAATGTTAATTAACTTGTTCACAACCTCATATTGATTGAATTCAAACTCAAAAGACTGAAACAGGCAAAGGTAAATATGTTTCCAATACCAACACTTAGAAACTCAGAATTCAAGGTGAAATATGCAATGTTGGCGTGTGACTAAGCAGCGCAATTTGATATTTTCCATTGGTCACGATAGTCACCCTACCACAATCCACGGATTCATCAACCCGATCCAATATCGAGAAATGGCTGATTCGATGACTGTTCTGCAGATACTTTTTTCGGAAGATTATTTTATTTTTATTCTGTGCAATGTGACTATAGACAAAACTGCATCACATAAATCAAAAGGTGGTATAAGCAGTTCCTTCTCTAGCCAAGAATGCTGCTCAAGAAGCCCCTGCACCAAGAAAGAGTCGGTTCCAATTTGAGTTTATAAATATTTTGGTAAGGAAAGAGATGAACTCGAGTCAATAATTCTCACCAGATCCCTGAGTTGCTCTTCACTTCATTCCTGCAAAGTATGCATCAAGACAAAACGAATTCATCAACGTGATTTTTGAACGACAATCGGGTGATCTAGACACTTGAAACTATACTCCAGAAATAACGAGTTTTTGGACTTTGGCTTTCTTTTATGTTTGTTTGAATAATATGTAGCCTGTGATCTGTGGGATTGTACCTTGGTTTCCCAAGGAAGGCGTTGTTAACTTCATCGGAAGTTGGCCTCGTAGGATACGTTGACAGCAAGACATACTCTTCCTTTCCAAACTCCTTATCGACTCTCTTGTACAGCTCATATGGATTCGGGTATGACATCCTGCAGAAAAAGAGGAATGACAAATATGGATCATGGGGTTGCAAGTTAGGACAGAGAAAGTAATGTCACATCGGGTTTGGCATCAGCGGCTGAGCTCGTGCAGTATCCCGGAAAAATTTACCTGAGTGCGCCCATGATGGGATACTGAGTTCCTGCGTAGTAGAGAAGCCGAAAGAAATAGCAGTTCTCGAATGATGCAGCATATTCAAGCCTCTTGTCCCGTCCCATTGTCTTCCAGGATGAGTATCACGATTAATGAAAAATTACTTCCTTCCTAAGTGAAGAAAAGAAAAACTCGATCCAAGACCATTTATATGGCACTCACTTACCTGCATGATACCGCTGGAACCAGGCAAATCCTGAAATCAATAAACTTAAGTGTATTATGACTTAAAAACTTCCAGCAAAAAGAAGAGAAAAAAGGCCGAGTAGAAACAGAGATGCATATTCTCAGGAATTAATCCACTATACTCCCAGGGAAAATCTAATTTGAGGTTCATTTCATCTTATATTAAGAGGTTAACGAGCAAACCTTAAGCCTAGGGTTGATGAGAATGACGGGTCGGGGCCCTGCAGCATCAGTCATGGCCCTTAGATCCTGTAAATCAAATCCATGAACATACCAAGTTATATATAATCTTGGCTAAACCATTTTAAATCACTGTCCCATGCATTTGGATTAGTAAGAGGTTTTGCTAGCAAGGTACTTACATCAATAATGCAATTCCCAACAGCATTTTGAGGAGCAACTAAAATGAAAATATCATCTTCCTCGTCAACCTCTTTCCCACCTGCAAATTGGCACTACATTTTAGTTAGGCACAAGTGTCAAATGTTCAAGACCAATCGGAGCTCAACGATCGATGTCATCTAATTGTGAGGGACACTTTCTGGTTTTCTATTTACATTATTAAGAGCATGTCAGAGAGGAAAATAGCTCATCGTCCACATACCTATTGATCCAATTTTGACAAAGGTACCTAAAGCACCATAATTGCCCCAGTCCATGAACTCCAATATCTTCCGAGTACCAGCAAGTTGCAGAGGCATTCCTGCTAGTGCACCTTCTCCCATTGACCCTTGAACACATACCTAAAGATCCATGATAAAGAACCAAGTTTACGCTTCATCCATGAACAGCATTTCAACGGGGAAAGTTTTTCAATATAAAACAAATTTTGACAAAGTTCCTTTTTTCATCATGCTATTTTATATACTAATCAGTGCACATATGCTGTGCTGACTAGTTCCCTCTTAAGTTTTGTTGAACATCAGAAAGCAAAGAAAGTATTTCCTGTGAAGAACTTTTGTAAAATAACTAAACCAATTATTTTCCATGTGTTCGGATAAGATTATTTTTAGCCTTTAGGAAATTTTCAAGGCTCATTTTCCTATGGAGATTACTTAGCAAATGACAAATTTCTGCTCTACCAACTTTCTGAAGTAGAAATGCTCACTTCAGCAATTTTTCGCACAGAACAGTACAGAAATTGCATGGACGTTTAACAGGAGAAATTAGAGTAACTGCACCTTAACACGTTTTCCATCATCAGCAAATGAAAGAGCAATGACCCGCACAAGTTCCATAAGAGTACCTATTCGATAAACATCCTGTCCAGACAAGCTTATGCTTAAGGAAACGGATGGAGGGGAGCAAAATGAAAAAAGAAAGTCATATTCTCTTCTGTATAACTTCTTACCATTTCAGGGTTAAGTTCTGGAATATTGATCTCAACCTGCCAAGTTGTCAAAGAAGACATCACTTTGAAGTTCGAGTTTGCTTGTACGTACAGAGAACAAGTTCAAGGAAGTTGATATGCAATTCAGAGAGATTCTCATTAAATAGAAAAAGATCCAACACATTTCACGTAAGAAGTAACAATAAAACTGATCATCTAAAGGCACTCTCAAAATTCCTAATAAACTAATCAGGGAAAAATGTCAGACCTTTATTCTCGTCTTTCCATCATAGACTGATCTCTGGGTTGCCTGTAGGACATCTTGATAGAAATAATTTCTAATTTCCCTGGAATGAGGAATGTTGTTCAATCTAGTTGGGATTCCTCTCCAGCTTTTCTGCAGGACACTAAAGCAAAATAAGATAAAAATAAAAGAGGAGTAAAATTAATAACCATTATATTTTAAACAAATAATGGCGATAGCAATTAATATCTGCCAAGAGAGAACAAGATAACATAAGGGAATGAATGTAAATCATATCAAATACCTCATTTGATGACACCTGAATTGAGCCATTCCCAGATTCTCGCACTGAATTCATTGTTGTTGGCAACGAAGCATAATAAACTTCATCAAAATCATGAAAGGAAATAATGCAATAAAAGTGCAATATAATAAAATGAAAGGCAATACCTAGGCTGGTTCCTTTCTGCTTACTGGTCTGCAGCTGTGACAATAAGGAGTCTATCTCAATGAAAACCTCATCTTTCGCACGGTTACCATCAATCTGCATTTTATGAAGAGATTGGAAAAGAGAAAGCATCCCTGTGCTGAGCTCAACAAACAAAGAGGCAGAGAATAACAAATGTTCATTAATTAATCTACGCACCTTTTTTGTAATGCTTGAATACGTTCCCGAGATAGAATTGGCATTTTGCTTGTATATTTCCAAACGTGACTTTACCTAAAAATTGAAATCAAACTATCAGTTACCTCGCAGGATCGTGCACTAAAGTGATAACAGCACATTACTAGGAATTTTAAGTATTTAAGTTATCGACTGTTGAGTTACAAGCTTAAACTGACAGGAAAGCACAGAAATTTATTATCAAGCACACTTAGCATACCTTATTTTTCCAAAAATAAAACAGAAATAAGCTATGCATTAGGGCTAATCGGATGACAAAGTCGTACCTTCTCCTCAGTATCATCTGGACGGGCAACAAGTCTTGATTTAATTTCTTCAGTCTCCGGAGGAAAATTCTTTATGTGATAGATCTTCCCTGTAGTTGGATCCAGCCGTCTCCCGACACATCTGTCGATCAGAATTTCATCAGGAACCTGAGTAATAAGAGTAACATTTACGTAAAAGATCAACTCAAGTAACTGTTACTTGGGATAAAGTGAAGAGTGTAGCCAAATACATTTTGAAGACTCTACTTTCCGTTTTTAAACTAAATACATCATATTAAGAGAGGAAAAGGGACAATTAAAGAAGCATTTAATGTCAATTTATAGTATATATTCAACCACTCTGTCCAGCCAAAATATATTTCCATTCTGATTTCATTTTCAGACAAACTGGAGAAGGCAAAATGTGCTCAACTACCACTTAAGATGATATTTCCTAGAAGAAAATAAAGGTCCTTGTTTTATTCTCCAAAAAGGTGAAAATAAAAAAGAATACTGCTAACCCTGTGTCGGACCATGAAGACAAGAAGCTAAAAAATTTCCCCACAGCTAAAGCTCATATGATATTCTCATAGGTTGAAAAAGCATTTGACATCTTTCCTCTTCTATTCAGTTCTTCTCGGAACAAATTTTGACAACAGAAAAGATCTTATTGAAGAACTAATCTGATACCTCTCTTTTCCTGTCTTGTTTTCCATTTAAAACTGGAAATGGAAGAAAAGTTGAAATTCTTCCAACTTCTATATGGCATTCTGTCAATATGAATGATTCATGATTAAAATGCAAGGATTATGATTTCACTTCAACATACATCCAACACTATGTAAACATCAGGTCTGATCTTCCGTTCCTCGAGGCTTTGAGCTTGAGCATAACTCCGTGGGTAACCATCAAGGAGCCACCCCTTTTGTTTCGCATCTTCAAGTGATAATCGTGAAGTTACCATCTTTAAAAAGAAGAAAACAGAGAGAAGAATTAATTATTTCTTCCCAGTCATGACTAAACAAATTAAGGATGTGATACAAGTTAGTTATTTTGATTGAATCATACGGCCGTGACAATTTCATCTGGTACAAGCTGTCCTGCATTCATGAATGCCTTCGCTTTGTTTCCAATCTCAGTCCCCGCTGATACTTCTGCTCTGAGAAGATCTCCAGTGGATATGTGGACTAGTCCAAACTGATTCACAAACAAGAAGAGTGCTCACTACAATCCGGAATCTGATAAGGGGCGAGTCAAATTTCCTTAAATCAAATCTGCGATGAACTAATGTAACCGTCCGGGCAACCATATCGTCTGAAAACATTTAACCAGAAATGATAATGTTGAAATTCACATATAATGAGCAGAGCTCCACATAAAAAGAGGAAACAGAAGTATTGAATGCATTGATCATCACGTTCACAACAGAGTGAGAAAATCAGGTTTCATGGTGAAACAGATTCAAGTTCAGCAAGAAAAAGGTTCTAAGCAGAAAGCATGAAACTGGCAATTCTTAAAACATTTGAAGACAAAATTATTCAAGTGAAATCAGGAAAGAAGAGATCCATTATCTAAGAAAAGCTTTGATTTGACATAGCCAAAATATACATTCCTTTCACTTTATCTATCGCACAGACATATTTAAGTGTAGGTGTTCTTGAAATCAATCAAGTCTCGAAAAGATTTTGAATTTACGAAGCTAACTCTAATCAAATTTCCTAGATGTAGACAGGCCATCTTCACTGTGCTCAAGATCATATAGAAGTAGAGTTTCAGAAATGTTAAAGGCTAATCATCACGTGAAATTACCTTTTTCACGATCAGCTCACACTGGGTCCCCTTCCCAGAAGCCGGAGCCCCAGAAATCATCACTTTAAGTGGCTCACTCACTGAACACTTCAGTTTCATTTTCTGCACATTCTCACCATTTAAAAAAATATAGATTTCAGTGAAAAGGATCAAGCTTTAGATGGAACAGGGTAAAGAGTAAACGATATTGTATAACTTTTGAAACTTTAAGGCAACAAAGGGAAAACGCGAGGAAAAATTACATTTTGATAAGGAATGAAAAGGGGGACTTGAAGCTCACCTTAATTTTGGGTTTCTTAGTACTCCAAAGTGAATCGCACGATAGATGGAAGGACTGAAGACTTCCATTAGAGAAACAAGACCGAAGAGATGACAGAGAAGGAGAGGGAGAAACAGAAGAAGGGTAGACGGAGCAAGGCGAGAGAGGAGAGAGGGAAGAAGCAGCATGGGCATTGCCGCACTGCAGGGACGGCACTGAGCTGCTGCCGATGATCATTTTCAAGAGAGATGGCGAGAAGTTCTAGAGAGAGGGAGGGGGGCTTTAGAGAGAGAAACTGTACATTTGCAGGCAGTGTTCCGAGGCTATGGTGAGGAGATGATGATGTGAAGGAGATGAAGGGCTGGTGGTGGTTGTCCAACGAAATGAGGATACTTTTGGGGCGGGGGAAGAATCAAAATTGCACTTTGGCCACCAAACTTTAAATATTTACATCGTCATCCTCAAATTTATATGATATTGATGAAAATTAAAATTAAATTAAATAATGATAAATAATTGATGGAAAACTTAAAAATTCTGTTAAAAATTCCATGACGGAATAGTGAATAAGGAATTTTCAGGAAGCTCTCTCTAGAATAATTATTTTTTTACAAAATTATAATATAATTTCAACAGAAATATCAAATCTTGGAGGAGAGTCATGACTTCAAATATGACACTTTTTATCTACAATTCTATTTTCGAAGTTTTCTCATTCTTGTCATTTTCATCAACTTCAACATTT
>JAOYND010000006.1:3104798-3116832 GCA_025802135.1 Lagerstroemia fauriei | reverse complement strand
GGTTTCTGGCTCGCCCACTGAAAAGGCCATACTTCACTGGGGCATCAAGGTGAATGGTTATAATATTTGCTCTAGCTTTACCACAGGTTTCATCATTCTGCTGGTGGATTATTGATATTATCAATTAAAATTTTCGTGTGATACTTTACTTGCAGTTAGGAATGAAATTCGATGCTGTTCATTCCGAGTCATCCATTATTCATGTTTTTCCATTCAACTCGGAGAAAAAACGTGGAGGAGTCGCTTTAAAGCTGGTAAGAAAGTTCTTTTTTCATCTATGTGGAGATAGAGCTCATGAATTGCAGAAGCATTCGTTTTAATTAACTGGTTTCATTCTCAAGGACCTGTAGCTCACCTTCAGTAAGAATCATGTATCAAAATGCCCTAGCACCACGTAGCTGTAGGTCCATTTCAATCTGCCAGTAAATATTTGCCTTTATTCAAGTCTGTTACTCTGTTTTCTTTTTTAACCAATCTTTTTAGCTGTTGGACTTGGTCATTTATCTTTAGTTTGTCTAGAGGCACCATGCTAGAGAAGTTACTCTGCTTATTATTCTCTTTATTCTAAATGCAGAAGTATTTGCATTATAAGATAATTGGCTCTTGCTGTAGCAATTCAAACAGGTGTCTTCCATTAGTTAAAAGCTGCCTCAAACTAAACGTTTAACCTTTCATCTGACTGGCAAGTTCAAGTTGCATGTCACTATCTTGACCTTCCAATCTCCAATTGTGATTGAGTTTTACATTCACCTTTCCATGATGGGTCCAGTTTCTGTTTATCTTGCCTGGCTTAATATTGTTATGCATTTTTCCAGGATGAGAGTTTTAAGATATGCCATTTTCTTATATTGATATGCACAGGCAGATGAACAGGTTCACATTCACTGGAAAGGAGCTGCTGAAATTGTTTTAGCATCATGTACCCAGTATTTGGATTCCAATGATCAACTGACAGCAATGGACGAGGAAAAGGTAAGGATGGCATTGTTTTCTAGTAAAAAATGGTCGAGTACTGCAATATATTGTGGCAGGCTTTTCTTTTAGAATGTTCTAACATGAACAGAAACAGCTCGTGGCCATCCTCCATTCCTCTTGAAAGGATTTTGGCCTTTAACTATATATGCTCACGAAAATTCTGCAGATATCTGAACGTAAGATAGACTGTGTTGATAATAGTGACAGCTTTATCAGCCTTATGACCATTCAATTTATCCTTTTTTTTCTGTGACAAAAATCCAGTGATCTGATCACCAGAAACTTCTCAACTGATCTCTTTCATGGCATGCAGATGATGTTTTTCAAGAAAGCTATTGAAGATATGGCTGCTAACAGTTTAAGATGTGTTGCAATTGCATATCGAACATATGATTGGAAGGATATCCCAAGTGATGAAGAGCACTTGGCTAAGTGGGCATTACCAGAGGATGAGCTCATTTTGTTGGCTATTGTGGGCTTGAAGGTACATTTTGCTTACAGAAAAGTTGATCAATGTGATTGAACTTCACTATTGATGATCTAATTTATTGCAAACACTGGTGCATGTGAAAGTGCTGTAATTGTTGAGATCTTGTATTTTATTAATTCTATGTTCAAATGCAGGATCCTTGTCGTCCCGGTGCAAAAGATGCAGTACGGCTGTGCCAGAATGCTGGAGTGAAGGTACTTTTTCAGAGTGAATTTAATTCACCATCGAAGAAATTCTTTTCCTGTCAACAAATACCATTTGTATAGTGATTAGATCATGGAACTCCTTGTGCTGGTGATATCTTATCAGTCATTGCAACTATATGGGTTTCTGAGCTCTCGTTTCATTTAATATTCCTTAGTCTGTCCCTGGACGCATGATGTGCTAGATAAATAATAATAATGTATGTTAGATTAGATTTATCTGTGAAAAAAAAATTATATATATATATATATCCTTGAATCTTACAAGAAATCAAAAATAATTTCCTTGTAATGGTAGGTGCGCATGGTTACTGGTGACAATCTCCAGACTGCTAGGGCGATTGCTTTGGAATGTGGGATACTTGGTTCAAATGCAGATGCCACAGAGCCAAATCTTATAGAAGGAAAATCATTCCGTGAATTGTCTGATGCACAAAGGGAAGAAATTGCAGAGAAGATATCTGTATGTCTAACCGAATTTTGCCTTTCAATCTTTTATATGTGCACACTTGGTGGGAATTTTCAACTACCATTCTGTTATAGGTCATGGGACGGTCATCCCCAAATGATAAGCTTTTGTTCGTCCAAGCACTGAGAAAAAGGGGACATGTTGTTGCCGTGACTGGAGATGGAGCCAATGATGCCCCTGCTTTACACGAGGTATAGAAAGACTTTATATGTTCAACTATCTCCATCCATTCTCTTTCCTCATATCATCGTTATATGTCTTCAATTTTTGCTGTATGGCATTTGCCAAACATTGTGAAACATTGATGTTGTTGGAATCTTATTGGAGCTCAGGCAGATATTGGCCTTGCGATGTGTATACAAGGCACAGAAGTTGCTAAGGAGAGCTCGGATATCATCATTCTGGATGATAATTTTGCTTCGGTTGTGAAGGTTAGTAATTTTTCTCCCCATACCAGCAGAAGAGAGAAAATAGTTCTTCGAATAAAGAGGTATTCTATGGAAGTAGTTTTTGAAATGAAGAGCCATGAATGATGTTGGTCACCTTTGGCAGAGAACATCTTTTGCTCAGTTTTGTTACCGTGATAATGAATGATGATCTTGAATTTGTCTGCTGGGCACAGGTTGTTCAATGGGGGCGTTCTGTTTATGCGAACATTCAGAAATTTATCCAATTTCAGCTGACAGTTAGTGTGGCAGCTGTTATCATAAATGTGGTGGCTGCTGTTTCCTCTGGTGATGTCCCTTTGAATGCTGTCCAGGTTTCCTCCTCCCTCCCATCCCCCTCTGACATTTTCATGTTCTCGTACAACAGCTTACAAACCCCAGCAAAGAGACACACAGTTGAGTGTTCTGACCTTTCAAATCCTGCTCACTAGTGGAACTTGACTTCTCGTGCAGCTTTTGTGGGTCAATATAATCATGGACACTCTTGGAGCTCTGGCTTTGGCCACTGAACCACCTACTGATCATTTGATGCATAGGCCCCCAGTTGGAAGGAGGTATGAATTTGTTCATGCTTTAGATTTGCAAGATAACTCCTCATTAATGTCGACAAACTTTACCATTTGTTTCCCTTGTTTGTCCTGATGCTATGCCTGGACATTATTGGCATCTTATGCTTTTCGTTATTTTTTTTTTCGATGAACAGAACTGGGCATATTTCATTGTCCTAGAAAAGAACTGAATTTGTGGATGTTATGTGCTAATGATGGTTATATTTTCATGAATTTTAGGGAAACCCTCATTACAAATATCATATGGAGGAACCTGCTCATTCAGGTGCAACTTCTTTCCCATCCTCCGCTCATTAGGTCTTTGCCTCTCTCACTAACCAAACATAGAATGGTAACTGAGGTTTTGGTTGTGTCAGGTTGCGTATCAAGTGACTGTCTTGCTGGTTCTCAATTTCCGAGGCCGGAGCTTACTGAACTTGCAGCATGATGACACTGCTCATGCTAACAAAGTGAAGAATTCGCTGATCTTCAACGCATTCGTTTTCTGCCAGGTAAAGCTCGGTTCTTCTACTTAACGGACCAACAGAAAAATGGATCTACATCTCCTAAAAACTATATCTTGCAGAGCAACTACTCAACACCTGCATGGGTATGTCAATGATGGAGATATATCATTTTAGACAGCTCTGTAGCTTGAATATTATTTAGGCTATTTTTCCAATCAGATTATCGACAAAAGTAATTGTCCTGTTTCTCTTGGTTATTCTTCTATACTGCTAGTGTTAACAAGCTGTGAAATAACAATTAAGGTAACTCGTCTCGGTTTGGTTTGATATTGTGGTTGGTTGTGGAGTTCTTTAACTAACATGGCCTACCTTGCTACTGCAGATTTTCAATATGTTTAATGCGAGGAAACCGGATGAATTCAACGTGTTCAGTGGAATCACTAAGAATCACCTTTTCATGGTTATTGTGGGTCTGACGCTTGTGTTTCAGGTGAGCTCGGTTCATGTTTTTCCAGTTTGTGTCTTAGGATTGATCCCCAAAAAAATGTGAACCAAACCAAAAGTAAAAGATTCACTCAAATTTATTCCTTAGTAGTTCAGTTTTTGGTCCAGAAGAGATTCGATAATTATTTCATATGGTTGGTTCAGTTTGTGGTTAACTGAACAGAACCAATTTTCTAAATTGACAATTAAATAAAATCAAAATAAAAATGATTTTTAAAATTAAACTTTACACTTTATGGGTTCTTAAACGGTTTAGGTTTGATTAGTTTTGAATATAAATGAATCGATTACATTTTATCGACTGAATTATTTTATATAAAAAGGGTTAACCAGTTAACCATACCAGAAAAACCAGTTCTATTATGTTTCGGTTATTTTGAGGTAAAGTGAATATGGCCCGGACTTGATATCTCAAATCGAATTAAACCGAATCAATGGTTTAGTTTAATTTGAAACGGTTTTTGGAACCGAAAGCAAACCATAAACACCCCTAACTGTTATTTCTAAAGACCTCCTTGGGCTCCTCCTCTTGCCTCATCAATCTCTCACTTTGCTTTTACAGGTGATTATCATCGAGTTGCTCGGGCAGTTCACTTCAACTGTTGTGAGACTCAACTGGAAACAGTGGATCATATCAATTGTTATTGCTGTCATCAGGTCAGTTAACAACACAGACAACTAAGCCTTACCTTTCGTATTAAACCTCCTTTCATTATACTAATCGTCTCTTCGCTCTATTGTCTCTTCCCCTTGTCTTTGGCTTCCTCTTTGCCTACTACCAGCTGGCCTCTCGCACTCGCCGGGAAGCTCGTACCGGTCCCAGAAACTCCGCTCAGCAAGTACTTCTCACGACCTTATCGCTGTCTCAGGAGAATAATATGTCATCGTCGAAGAGCCGGGCAAAGTAGCCACTTCCTCTGAATGTGTCTTTCGCTCTTTCACTGATTCCGTCCTCTGCATGTCTTAACTTCTTGTCCTTTTCCCAGTTTAGCTTAGGGGGTAATTCATCAGGAAATACATACCGAAGCACCAATATGTATGATCGAGTCTCGGCATCATGTTTCTTTTGGGCTTTGACTAGTGACTGGAACCCTTGGGAACGGATTTTTAAGTAGATGTTTCCGTGGTTTGTGATTGAAATGCTGAAATTCTTGCGGGTTCACTGTTTCATGCGGGACTGAATATTTTTGCTTGAAAACGGTTTCTCTATCTAGGGAATTTACATGACTTCTGTTGTCTTCTGTGTAAACTTTTGTACATGTTCTTAATGCAGAAAGAGGGATCCAATGGTTCCGCACCGCCACCTGCTCGTTTTGATACTTCCCAAGTTAATCTTCTTTTCCGAGTTGATACAGTCCGTTGAGAAATAAATCTCGTATCTGTTGGACAATGAAAAGAAACCCGAGAGAAATAAATCTTGTATCTGTTGGACAATGAAAAGAAACTTGATATATAAAAAGAATTAAATGCATCCCTATAATCGTAGGCTATTTAGGTAAGCATTAATTCAACATTCTATAAGTTTGGTGGAAATTTTTATACGCTATACTAGATTTGAGTGTGAAACTTGTGACCAGTAAAGTTCCGGACTAGGGGAAAAATGTATGGCTATTGATTGGTAAATTGAGGTTAGTTGTTGATGGTAGATATTCAGGTCAATCTCTACTGTCCTTATCGTCGGTTAAGTTACTGTCATGCCCCTGGTCAGGTCAAGTTCTCCAGTCAATGGCTATTCGGGGATGGGGAGTGTTGCTACAAGAACTTGGCTGTCTGAGACAACATACATACCCCCTGTCCTCTCGGGCACGTCGTCCCACAAGCCAACCAATATTGCCTGCTTCTAAGATACAGAGACAAGAAAGACGCTGCAATTGCTATTTCTGCTAAGCGGTAATCGTAAGATAAGTCTGTCTTGATGTCCGAGTTTTGGAGGCTTGGAAAAAGGGTCTGATCTCTGATGATGATCAATGCCTCTGTCAAACTGAAGACCGGATGGTCTTGATCATCGGGTCAGAACCAAGCTTTATCCTGCATCTATCTGCTTGGTCACTAGGAATAAATCAAAAAGCTTTCTTGTCCTGCATACTTGCCAATATATCGTGTTCGGGGTTCATGTACAATCAGAACTGAACAACCCAATGCAAGTATTAGCCATGTTAGTGTGGCACCTTAAAAGGGTTAGTATAGATCACGGAAAACAATGCCCCCAATCTCAGTTTAAAGAGCGTATTTCTAGCAAATACTGACACAAATACGTGAGAGTATTCGAGTATGGAATCTTTTTTTTTGTGTTAAATAAATGATATATTAGTATGCACCAAGTAGGTGCGAGGATTTACAAAATGGGCCGTGTACAAAAGGTCGCAGAAACATCAGTCAAAAAACATCATGTTCGCTGGACCATGTTCCCCTACTCTATACATCCCAGTATACCAAAAGTATAACTCCTTCACCCATCTGTCAACTACTAACCTATCCCTTGTTTCCATCCTTTCAAAAGCCCTCCAGTTTCTTTCTTTTCAGATAAACCAAAAAATGGAAAAAGGAATTAAATTAACTAAGTCTTTCCTTCTCTCAAGAACTCCTTCCCAAGCACTTAGTTCCTGCTTCACCTTGCCTTGTTGCACCCAACTGATTCCCATCCTCCTATACACCACTTCCCACAGCTCTCGGGTCCATCGGCAATGCAAAAGCAAATGGTTAATGGATCTTCCTCTCCTTTACAAAGGAAGCATCGATTAACCATAATCTTCCCTTTTTTCTTCAAATTATCTATCGTGAGAACTCTTCCCCATACTGCTTCCCATACGAAAAACTTGACTTTAGGTGGGGCGCCTTTTTGCCAAACTTGCCTCCATGGGAAGTCCACGACGCCTTCCCTTGGGAGAAGTTTGTCGTAGTAGGACCTTACCGAGAACTTTCCTAACTTATCCCCTCTCCATCCCAGTCTATCTTCCCCTCCTGGAGGTGTAAAACTGTACAATAGGTCGTAGAACTCGACAAAGGACTCGAGCTCCCAATCCTGTGCATGCCTACTGAAGCGGATCTCCCACACTCCACCATTTTCCCCCTGCCTCCACGCCTCCCCCACTACTATTTGCTTGTCTCTCGCCACATTATAGACATCTGGGAACCTCTCCCTTGGCATCTCTTCCCCGCACCACATGTGTCTTCCCAAAAGGATACTCGGTTCCCTCTTCCCAACAAAATGTTCGTGTGTGTCTAGAACTTCGGCCATCCTTTCACAATGCCCTTCCATGCACTCCAACCGACAGCACCTCTACCTTGTCTTGTTATCCATCCCGAGTTGTGACCCCATATTTGTCCGCCACCACCCTTCTCCATAATTGGTCCTGGTCTGTATTAAATCTCCACAACCACTTCCCTAATAGAGCTTCGTTGAAGTACATCAGGGACTTCACCCCTAATCCTCCTAAGTCATTTGGTTGTTTCACCGTCTCCCAGTTCACCAAGTGATATCTCCTCATCGACTCTGAGTCTCCCCACAAAAATCTAGCTTGGATGGACTCTAGCGTCTTCGCAACACTCTTGGGGATTGGGAAAAGAGACATATAGTATACTGGAAGATTTGACAGTGTCGATTTAAGTAGGTCAATCTTCCTCCCTTGGATAAATAAGACCTCTTCCAACCTGTTAACTTCCTTTCAAATCTTTCAATAACCGGGTGCCAAATCTCCTTTGCTTTAACAGATGTCCCAAGGGGCAGCCCCAGATAGGTTATCGGGAGGGAACCCAACTTGCACCCCATCACCATTGCCAGCCCGTGATCTCTATCACCTCTTCTCACCGGTATCAGTTCGCTCTTCCTTAGGTTAATTAGCAAACCTGATACCACCTCGAAACATGCTAGTATACAACGAACAAGTGCTACATATTGGGCGTTCCTCTCACAAAATAGCAATGTATCATCCGCAAATAATAGGTGAGTAATTCTCATAGAATTCGCCGTTCTTCCCACCTTCAGGCCCTTGATCAGGCTTGCTTTAGAGGCCTTGTCTAAGAAATTGCTGAGTAGCTCCATTACTAGTGTGAACAAGAATGGAGACAAGGGATCTCCTTGTTTGAGGCCCCTGGATGAGCTGAAAAAATCGGATGTCGCTCCATTGATCAACACTGAAAATGAAGCTGTTGAGATACACCAATGGATCCATCCTCTCCATATGTCCCCAAATCCCATTCTCTCTAATATCTCCATTAGAAATTCCCAAGACACATGATCGTATGCCTTTTCCATGTCTAATTTACATATGACCCCCGATCCTCCCATTCTTTCACAGGAGTCCACCACCTCGTTTGCAATCAGTGCTGCGTCAAAAGTTTGTCTACCTTCCACGAAAGCATGCTGGGAGTTACCCACTAGGGGAGGTAGGACCGTTTTGAGACGCTCCACTAGCACCTTCGAAACTATCTTGTATGTGGCACTGACCAGACTTATGGGCCTGAAGTCCGTAATGTTTTCCGCTCCCTTCCTTTTGGGTATTAAGCAAATGAAAGTCGAGTTTATGCTTCTCATGAACTTGCTTGAAGCATGAAACTCGTCGAATAGTGCCATAACTTCATCCTCTAACAATCCTCAATTTTCTTTAAAGAAAGAGGTGGTGAAGCCATATGGTCCCGAGGCCTTATCTCCATCACTATCCATAACTACTTTATTCACTTCCTCACGTGAAAACGAGCTCTCCAACCACCTTGCCTTCTCCATAGCTGCTTGAATTCCACCCCTGCTAGCTTTCGTCTGTACCCTCTTGAATGGGTATAAAGTGTGTTGTAAAAGTTGGATATTTCCCTCTTCATATCCCCAATCTCCGTCATTGTGTCCCCCTCGATTATTATCTTCCGCAAGTAATTGAAGCTTCGATGCACGCAAGCAGACCTATGGAAAAAAGTCGTATTTTTGTCCCCCTCCCTCAGCCAGAGCTCCCAAGACCTCTGCCTCCAAGCTATCTCCTCCCACTTGCTCACCTCAGCTAGCTGATTTTTAATGCAAGCCCTTCTCACTCTTCCCGCTTCCTCAATGCCTCCCTCCTCCTCCTGCCTATCCAACTCGTTTAATTCCTCCAGTAATATCACTTTTTGTCTCCTGAGATCTGTCCCCGATGCTTCCTTCCATACTTTCAGCTCATCCTTCATCAGCCTCAGCTTCCTTGTTAGCCTGAAACTCGCATGTCCTTGTACCTCAAAAGAGTTCCACCATTCTTTGATTTTTCCTACAAAACCTTCCTTTCGTAACCACCAGTTTTCGAACCGAAACAGTGTAGGCCCCCCCCCCCCCATGATATCATCCACCTGTAGTAAAATTGGGTGATGGTCTGATAGAACTCTTGGTAGAAGTTTTTGGGATATGTCAGGCACCATCGTCTCCTATTCCGGTGATGTAAGGAAGCGATCTATCTTGGAGAAAGAGGCCTCCTCCCTATTGTTTGTCCACATATACTGGCCCCCTATCAGAGGCAAATCCACCAACGTTAGCTCAGCTACTAACTCCCTAAACTCCCTCATACATCTTGAATCGTGTATGCACCCAGATCTTTCATGCGGGTATAAGACGGTGTTAAAGTCTCCTCCCACTATCCATGGACAATCCCAGCCCTCCCGTGCCCTTCTTAAGTCCTCCCATAGTGCTTCTCTTTTCGTCCCCTCTCCAGGTCCGTACACCCCTGTGAAGGCCCACTGTAGGTCGTTCTCGATCGAGGATAATAGGCATGAAATAGAATGTACACCTCTCTTCATGTCTTCCAACTTCCACCTTTCCTTTTTCCATCCAATCAAGATTCCCCCCGCTGCACCTTGCGCCCATACAGCCCTCCACTCCCAAGTGTTTCGTCCCAAAATTGACCCAAGCACACCTTCAGCTGTCTCACCCAATTTAGTCTCCGATAGGCATACCACATCTGCCCTCCAATATTTCAGCCAGCCACCCACTTGCTTTCTTCTCCTTAAGTCGTTCAAGCCCCTCACGTTCCATGCCACGATGTGCAGCTTATTCATCATTAACATTGCTTCCCCTTCTTTCCTCCTGTATCCTCCCTTCCCTGAGCCTCCTCTGCTCAATCTCCTCTACCTGACTTCGAAACTCCGCTTCCCCCTCTTCCATGGATATTCCTAGTAGCTTCCCAATCATTGGTGCTAACTCTACAACCATCTCCACCAAGGCTCGCTTACATTCCTTCTTGTCACCGTCCTTCGTCAACCGGTCTTCAATATTAATGTCTGGAGATGTCTCAATCAGCTGACTTTTCTTCTTCTTTTTTCGTGGAGTTTCTTTTCTTCCTTGAAAATGTAATCGCACATCGATCACCCTTGATCCTTGATTCCAACTCGCCTACCATGCTACCTCCAGAAGGCCCACCGTGCAGCTGTAATTGGCCTCTACCGCCGATAACACTGCTGCCCACCCTTTCCACCACTCCGCCGGTTACCACAGGGCCCTCCCCATTTTCACCTGAATGATCTCCCTCTACAAATTCACTTCCCCGGGGCTCCTCCTCTTCGGCACAACCCTCCTCTCCTCCCCCTTCGCTCTGATCGTTGCTGCTCGAATCCATAAGAGTGCCTCTCAAGCCGCTTGTGTCCCCTCCCGGTGTTTCCTTTTGCTTTGGGGACCTTTCCCTTTGATTCATTGCTTCCTTCCCGCTAGGTTGCTCTCGGCAGCAAGAAAAAGAGGCAAGGTGAACAGCTTTGCTTACCCAGCTTATTTCCCTCATAGGACTTAGCCGTGTCTCTTTTGCATGCAGAGCGCTGGGTCTGCCACCCTTTTGGACCCATAGGCCTTTGTCTGATTGTCTTTGTCTATCTGTTTCAGCCCTATAAGTGTTTCTGGGCTGAATCTGAGTGAGAGGTCTATTGACCTTCATTCTTGGGCCCTCCTTAAAGCCTATTTGGCGGGCTTGAGTTGGGCCATCAGGCCCTTGCGTGGATTTAAAAATTTCGGCCCTTTCTCCCCTCTATTTTCACGCGCTCCATTCCCCGTGGCTGCACGTGCCCTTTCTTCCTCCTCCAACAAGAAACCCTTACTCACCACCTGTGCGTACGACAGAGCTCCACTTTGGCTTGGCCCCTCCATCCCCCTCCTCCCCGGCGCCCTTCCTTCCATCTCCATCCACATTCGACCCTTCAAGGTCGCTCCACAGCAAGGACAACTACCCGCCACCGTGATTCCTGGTTCTATTTCATGTCCTTCTTCTGTCTCCTTCCTCTCTGCTGTGAAACCAGCCTTCTTCGACACCCCTCCTCGCAACATCGACTCTCTGCCGTCATCCCCTTCCATGGCTTTGACACCTTCCCTTACAAGCATTACAAACTCCCACCATCCTTGAGCCTGTCTCCCCTCCGGAACTACCACTCCCCCGATTACTTCCATAATACGCAGGAATCGACCTCTCGAGTTTGTGTCGTACGAGGCGAAGTACGATCGATCTGCTTCTCTGAGTCTTCTTATCCATGGTCTTTCTCCCTCCCGTGTCTAGAAGTCCGTCAACATGTTTCGTAGCACTGTGCGCCTCTCGAGTTGTAATATTGCGAGAATCGACTCCCCCTTTTGTATGGGTTACCCTAAGAACTCTTCTCCCCTCCACAGTTACCGTGAAGATCTTACTTTCGATGGATATGGAGGAGGCAAAGCCCCCTCCCATCTTTGATTCGCAGAGAGAATTTTAGAAAGAGAAATTTTAGAGAGAGAAATTTTTTGTTTTTGTTTTTTTTAGTATGGAATCTTAAACTTATCAAATCGCTTGGAAGTGAGCTTTTTAGAGATCAGGCATACGTAAGACAGATGAGAACGATGTCCAAGTACACAGAATTGGAATTGTTGATTCTGATCAAACTAAAGTAACGTAACAATGGAAAAGGGACAATTGTGACCAAATAGAAGAGATAGCTTTCCCGTAGGAAAATCTAAATCAAACCAGCTTA
>JAOYND010000006.1:3060995-3072015 GCA_025802135.1 Lagerstroemia fauriei | reverse complement strand
GCAAACATCGGGTTCGGCGGAGGATACATTGGAAGGGAGCCTCCATTGAACAGCTCCCCGCTCATGCTCCTCTGCCCACCTCTCTTCTTGGTATTACTATTGTTCATCCTCAGCATATCCTCGTCGAAGTTCGAAGTCCTTGGCGTGGCGACTTTGGAGGACTGGACTGAGTATATGTCGGGAAACCCACCCTGGAAGCTGTTGGAGTAGCCGTGCTTCGGGCTCGCACCCTTGCTAGCGAACATCGCATAGAAGTCTGTCTGGTTGAAGCTCGAAGCCCTTGGTGTCGGCTCCCGGGAAGACTGCACCGAGTAAATCTCGACCCCGGTTAGGTTCGAGGCTCTTGGGGTCATCGAAGTGAGGGAGTTTATCCCGTGGGACTTGAACGAGGAGATCATCGAGGATGCGTTCGATCTCCGGACCACCACGTGGAGCTTCCCATCCTCCCCGATCTCCGCATCGGCCTGTAAGGGCTCCCGGCCATTGAGGGAGATCACATCGGACTCGACCCTGAACGAGGTGATCGATCCGGCTGTCTCCGGGAACTGGTCATTGATGAGCAACTTAGCTCCCCGGTACTCGAACATGAAGAGCATTAGGGTATACCAAATCACACTTTGCAAAACCACGATTTGGACCATCAGACCACCTGAAAAATGCAACATGATATGCTCTCAGGAAAATATGTGATCGAGTGGTTGGAACAGACTCACAACATTTCGCATAGGTTATGTTTCATAATGTTATTCACCTGAAAAACCTCCATACATGGCACTTAGCAATGGGATCCCCATAACAAGGGTGTTCGGTAGGGTCGAGAGCGAGAACAGGGTAATCATCCACTCGATGTTCCCGTGCTTCGTGAAGGCTTGCCATAGGAAGAGAGCTGCGAGGATTACGACTTTCTGAAGCGAGTCGGCGGCGATGAAGTGGTAGTTCATTGCATATATGTTGTTGGTTGAGATGAAGTGGAAGGAGAGGAGGGGGACGGCGAAGACCGCCACAAACCGGTTTATGCCAGAGCACTGGTCGGGCGTGAAGATCTTCCACCACCTGACCGAACCGTAAGCTAAGATCATGGCAACGTAGAGCGGCACGATCGCCGCAAGGACATCGTAAATGTCCTTTCCCTTGATCATCTTTCCTTATGGAAGAAGTGTGTCCCACCAGAAGAAATGAAGAAGAGGAAGTGGAAGAGGAAGAGGAAGAAGAAGCTACAAGTTCTGATATGTGATAGGCTTTTGTGAGAGTTTGCAGGTCTAAGAGCTCCTCGTCTTCCTCTTCATGTGGAGGATAGAGAAAAGAGATGAGAGTAAAAAGTGATTCCTCTTATCTTCTCTTATAGTGTTAAAAAATGAATCCACACTAGATACATGGTTAAAAAAAATTCTGATATATAAGAAAAAATGATTTATTAGAAAATTAATTAATATTGCCTATAAATTTAAATTTATAGGTGAATATGAGACCAATCTTTCGTAACCTTTGAGCCATATTAGAAAGATGTCAGTATGAGATCAAATCTTGAGTATAAAAGATAAGAAGAATTGACACCACTGCCCATAAGTTTTTTCGATCCGTACCACTAGTATGTAAAAATCCAATAGGTCCTGACTAATGAAGTCCGAGACAGGTTGAGCTCGTTGGTTAGATAGATATGAGTTTACTCTCTTATATTCACATTCACAATCGAAATTTTTCATATGAAAATTAATGTTTACTTTTTCATAGGAAGAGAAAAAAGAAATATACATCAAACTCTAAACCTTTTGATTACCCATTGGTAAGCTGACAATACAGGGTAGGCCAGATCTAGGGTTCGACTCTCCCAGGTGTCGGTATATAAAGATTAATGGCATGTCTTAAGCTGTATAATATACCGTTCGATTTTATTAGTCGGTTATTACGATACCGGACATCATCGATATTTAAAAAAAAAAAAAACTTTTGACTATTAGTAACATTTGTTATTGCAGCAAGCCACCTTTCCTGACGAAGTTATTGTTTATCATTGTTATTGTTCATGGTATGGGAAGAAGAGCTAGTTTCATCAAATTGTGTGTGGAGGAGTGTGACGTTGTGTCGTAGCGGCGACAAAGGAATCTGTTGACTCATTCTGAACTGGATTTGTACTTGAGATTTATGTGTACTACAGTTGGACCGACATGTTTTTTTTTTTAAAAAAAACACCTTTGATTTTCAACTTTTCGTATTTTTATTATTTTTATCTTAAATCTTTATTTTTTGTTATTTGCGTCCTCAACATTTTGAGTTTTTGCCCATTTGGTCCTACCGTTACTTTTTCTATCCAAAAAAGTATATTCCATCCAAAAAAGAAATATTACATCCAAAAATCATTTTCAACAAAAAATATTTTTCAAAAAAGTATATTTCGTTATTAATTAAAGAAATATTGGTTACTGACATGTGCCTTTTCTAAAATTAGAACTCATTTTTTTTAAAATAAGTCACGATTTTATGATGATAATAAACTATCAATCAATTTTAAACGGGAATGTGTCTGAATTTTGAAGGATCAATAAAATCCTGTTGATACTTTTCATTTTCATTTATTTTTTTCCCTTTTTCTTTATTTTTTGAAAAATATTTTTTGTTGAAAATTAATTTTTAGATGAAATATTATTTTTTTGATGGAAAAAATAACGGTATGATCAAAGTGGTAAAAACTCAAAAGGTTGAGGACACAAATGACAAAAAATAAAGATTTAGGACGAAAATAATAAAAACGTGAAAGGTTGAGGACCAAAAGTGCCATTTACCCCCTTTTTTTTGTCTATTATAAAACTGTTTCATTGAATTTCACCAAGCTCCTCAATATAGTAATTTGTGATGCTTTAAGGAGAGGTTAGCTACCTCTTAACTTAGTTGTTGGTCGGCCCCACTGGATCGAATTTTAAGAGGAGTGTGTGGTCAAGGATGGAATTAAGGGATTCTCCTCTGAATTTGGAAAAAATAATAAAATCATATATAAAATTTACTGATTTTATCTGTATTTTTATTAAAATATCTTATTTCATCATTGAAACTCATCATTTCATCCGCTTTGTCTGGGACTTCTAAATCCATCCATGTGTGCGGCTGGATCACGATCCAATAACCTGTGACTTCGATCAACATTTTATTTTATTTTATTTTATTTTTGTTGACGTGGTGGAAGATGGATTGCCTAGTTGGGTTTATCATGACCCTAATTATGCCACAAATGTTTGTGGTGAACAGAGCCCATAATGAAACCTCTGCAAATAAGCTTAGATCTCTAACAAATCAAGTAGAAATTTGGTGTGGTACAGTGATAGCATCTTTTTATATCCGAGTGTGAAACTCATTATCAGTAAACTCGAGTGTAGAAAGAAAAACTATCTTCTTTTCGGGTCGTCCTCCGTCTGAGAATGGAAGGGGAAAAAATGCTCGGCTCAAGCTTGGTTGTTAAGAGTGAGCATTCAAGGGCACCTGGTAAGTGTAGACTGTATTGTTACGTAAATGCGGGTGCTAAGAATTATACTCGGTACCACCGCCTATTATTATTATAGTCCACACGACTGTAACTGAGTTCAGAACGGGCTTATTAAGCCTGATCACGAAAGAGAAAATCCATCTCCCTTATAGTCATTGTTTGGAGTCAGTCGGCTATGACATCGTATATGATACTGTGGGTCCATCATCCAAAAGTGTGGGTTTTAGTACTCTTGAGATCACTGGACCTTAAATATATCTCGAAAATCTCCTCTTTGCATAATCGATATGGGATTAGGGGGCTTGACAAAAGCAAAGAAGAAAGATATGTAACTCATAAACAGTTGTTGAGAGCAGATGAAATGTAATTCCACATTGGAATAACAATAAGAAAATAATCAAAATTTAACGAGTTCCTAGCTAGATACCTGTATCAAGAGATTTACACGGAGAGGAAAATGTCTTATTTATAATGGGCATACTGTATTAGATATATGTGTGTTAACGGGTGTTTAACACGCATAAATGAAAATAGTGACAACTATTTTGACGGATCACACAAACATTATACTGAATATGTTAAACGTCTATTAAACTCGTGACATGTACCACATGATATATGTATAATACGGAACACTGGGGGGATGAACTGTTGCTGTCCCTTGGATGCATGGGGTCGGCCGATGGGCCGACAGCAATTCTTAAAATAAGACCTGCTCTTTGGCTCATAAATAATAAGACCTTGTCTTTCAGAAGAACCATGCAATAACTCAGAAAACACACACACACATGTGAGTCTGATCTATATGGACTTTTATAATGAAACGAACAAACAAAATAAATGGTAATCTGAACTCAGTTTTGTATGTTCAAACGCAATTGGAAAACAAAGCGGCGGAATATTTGTGACATTTAATCGAATCCAATGCTTGGATGGAAGTTGGAGTTTTCAATAAATTTTTTTTCCCGCTGAAATTTGTCGTAAAAATCTTTTCTTCCGTTAAAAGGAGGTCCATGGATCTAGTAAAAAATAGGGGAGAGAAAATAACGAGCACTGGGAGACATGTTCAATGAAAATCAAAACTAGAACCTCGAAACCATTGATCAAATGCAAATGTAATTGGAAAAAAGGCTTCTTACAAAATTTCCATACATTTTTTAGTGGGCATCTGCAGAGGCTCAATATGTATTATCTAATACAGGTCGATCAGAATCAATCCAATAAGAGATAAAGTTCCTACTTATAAATTTTATTTACTCACAAAATTCGAATCAAACACTTTACTTCTATATGGAAAAGCACATCTAAACATCTACGCCAAATCCTGTCAGTTCAATATGCATTTTTCACTAAATAATATTCCACCATGAGGGGGAAAAAAGTAATTGGTGCATTCACGTCCAATTAAAAAGTTTGAATCTTGACTGTAACTATTGAAACTCTCCGTACATCTTTATTTTTACTTTTCTTATATACCCTTTTAGATTTACCAATATTATTGAAGGAAGAAAACCTAAAATATCCAAGCCCATAAGAGGTTAGACCGACTAATTTTCACAGAAAAGTCTAAGCTATTAAATTATGGTATCCGATTTTTTTTTATAAGTCAGGCTTCAATATCTTATTTCTCCAATATGACATTCAATTCTCGACGAAAAGATCTTAATGTTATTCTCTGTCTATTAATATCTCCTTTGCAGTCCACAATCCCATCTAGCAAACTCAACTGGAAGAGAAGCAAAGATAATTCGATAAATTATGTTGTCTGGTTTATCTATATTTAAATTATAAAGCACGTGGTATACTCTAAACCCTAGAAATCTCCACCTAAGCATGATCTGGTCTGTCGAACAAAGTCCAAGAACATCTGATGCAATTTCTTAATTTATATGCAGTAACGAGATGAGGATGGGTCAACTCAAAACTCAAAATGTTCCCAAGAACAAGAAGGAAAAAAAAGGTTAGAACTATCGAATTAAGGGATCCTGAATTCGTTAAAATTCATGAGAACTCACACTACTCCAGATCCGAGTGTAAAACCCGTGATCAATTAAAATCAAAGACCGAAAGAAAAATACCTGCCTCGAACTCTGTTATTGAGTTGTTGAGGGTGGGCATGGAGGATTAAATTTCTCATCGATTGATTTAAAGAATAAATCTGAATTAATAAAAGAATAGTTGAAAGTTTTAGGGCTTTTGGTTGATCTTAGTGATTAAAGATAGCCCCAGAACGGCCAAATGCAATTGGGCACAGCTTCAGAGCAGTATCCTCAGCCCATTTAACAATTCAGGTATGGTGGCCGGGCCCGAATCGGCCCATTCGACATTCGATATTTCGGTCTAAACCACTGATATATCTAGAAGTCGAATGGACTTTAACTAATCTAGTTCGAGTCAGGTGGGCCGACTAAGGGTAAAACTCTCCCAAAGTAAAATTTCTCCATTTACAAGATTTAAACCCGAGACCTTACAACATTCGATATTTTTCAGTATAAACCACTGGTATCCAGTTCGAGTCGGGAGAGCCTACTAGGAGGTAAAACTCTCCAAATGTTAATTCTTTCAGTTCACAAGACTCGAATCCGAGACCTCAGCTAAGGGGACGTGTCGTCTTATCATCTCAACCAATGCATTTTGGTACAGTATTCGATATTTGATTGGAGTTCACTTGCACCGATGTAATATCCGCTTATATCAACAAAGAAATACAAAGAAGAACGGTTTAACTTCAGTCCACGATCTTCACATACATTAAATTTTTGAATTAGTTAGTTGATTGATCAACGGTCCCCCAAGTCCACGTCGTCAAGAAGAAATTCACGGCACCTGGACTTGACTGTTATCAAAGCAATCAACTCAGAGAAAATTGAATGCCACTTTCTCTTCTTTTTGTCAAATAAGGCTGCCGGTGGAGCGATCATACCATACAGGCTGTACAGACATGATATAATCGTCCAATTAGAATCTATTAATATATATTCGTCTGATTAGGATTCACCATTTGTTAGTACTCTTTTCTTTTGTATTTTTTAGGATTTTTTTTATAATCGAGGTATCTGAGCGCCTTACGGACCATACTAGCGGTGGTTACGACACATCCTCCTCGGGACACATGTAATAGCCTGCAAACCACGTGTGCCGGGTAAGTCAGACGAACCTGACGGACTCAAAAGAGTTGAAAACTCCCACCAACGGAGAAGCGCCTCTCCTAGGGTTTGAACCTGAGAGGTCTTGGTAAAGAACCTAGTGCCCCACTAGTGGGGCTGCTGCCCTGTTGGCGTATTTTTTAAGATTTAATAATTATAATTATACAATTACTTACGAAAGGTCAAATTTTTATTGAATAGATATACCACGTTAGCATTGACATGTGACATAATCGCTTCACTGAAAACTTTCTCGCTCATTAGACCATTAAGTGATTGAAAGATCATTTATGATAAATCGGGACGCATCCGATGCAACCTGGCGAATGGTACTCTTTAATTGACAACTTTCTCTGCATTACAGAGATTTGAAACTCATCGAAAGTACTGTATCGTTGGCCCGTGCCATAGCGGAGAATTATATTAGCTAACAGGATCACGACGTGACAGTGTTATATGGGAGAAATTCTTAAGTGATCCTATCTCTTCACATGGTATGAGAAAGCACCAATTAGAATTTGACAAACGGGTAAATTAGTGTTAATCTCCCGAGCAGTTACTATAATTAACACTAATCAAAGTAATTTGATTGGTTCTTTCTCACCATGTCATTATGAGATAGGATCACCTAAGATTTTTTCGTTATATGGCGAAAAAGGAATTATCATTTTGGTATGGAAAGAAGTGGACTGGACTAGGTCAATCCTATGTTAATTCCATTAAAGCAAAATTGAATTATCTTCAGCCCTCTTTCCATTTGTCTCTTACTTGACTTTAATAAGTTCCCTTTGACGGGACAAATTTCGCTCTGTCCGTCGTGAACGTAAAGCCAGTATATGAAATTATGAATTCTCCCTTCTTTTTTTCCCTTCCCATTTTGTTTTTATTTTTATTTTTTATAAATATATTGTTTTATGTGTTCTGCAGTTCTACTAGAAATACAATGAAATAAAAGAGAAATAAGTTTTGTGCAGTGGTACTGTTCTCGACTTAAGACCAATACATTCTAAGTTCTTCTTTCTAATTCTTTTAGGCCTATATGCCTATTTTATATATCGAAAAAAAAAGAAATATGCGAAATATTAATTGTCTGTTTTGAACAATTCAGTAGTTTTAATTTGTTTTCCCTTTTTTCCCTTCCGATTGGATTGTGCATGTTGCTATAACACTAAAAACATCGGTATAATCCTAGTACCGAAGTTCGTCCATTTGCAACATCATCAATCTCCAAACACTAGAGAGTCTTCGATGGAGCAGTCATACCATGTAAGTGATGCTGACGTGGTATATTCGTCTAATCGTGACATTTTTTTTATAACTGAGGTATCCTAGCGCCTTCCGAATCCGACTAGTGGTGGTTGCGATACCTCCTCCTCATGGTACACGTTATAACCTGCAAACCACGTGCTTCGGGTAAGCGAGGCAAACCTGTCGGGCTCGAGAGCTAGAAAGCCCCCACCCACGAGGCGTCTCTGGGGATTCGAACTCAGGAGGTCTTGGTGGACCTCCCAAAGCCGCACCACCCGGGCTGCCCCTCGTGGGCCCATCTAACTGGTACTTAACATGTGATCAATAATTATATAATTTTAAGATTATTAAATCTTAAAAAATATTTTAAAAAATATAAAAAAATCTTAAATAAATGGTAAACCCTAATGGGAAATAGCATATAAAAGGTAAGAAAATATTAAAAAACCTAATAAATTGTGAACCATAATTGGAAAAAAATATATGAATGGTGAATTCTAATTGGACGGATATACCACATCAACATCGCCTATATGGTATAACCGTTCTATTAAAAATTTTCTCCGAGACACAAGTACGCAAGATTTTCCACATCGAAATTGTCCTTTACCAAACTGATGTCGCCCCTGATCCACAAGTGAGAAATATTCAACAGATCATTTAGCTTGTGGAATCGATGGTCAATGGATGGAGACACATGTACATACATATATGACCACGTGGAGTTTAAATATGTCGTGGGAAAATGACAATTCTTCTGTTCCCAGTCACTCTTCGCGACAGTTTCAAAACGCGTGCAGAAAATTCAAACTGAAATTACAGGAGAATTGTTGTTATTGGACGACGACGGAGAAGTCTCTGTCGTTTTACGTGGAAAACTCTCTTGCACGGTGGTGTTCGGTTGTGCCTGTGCATTGCCACGAAAGTTCCAAACATACATCCTCGTTCCACTGAAATTATTGCCTTTTTTTTTTCCTTAGTTTTTTTTTGGGTCGTTTGAGAGAGATATACGCAGCAAATATCGATCCATATTCTGTGCATAATTATCAAGTATATATGATTTTTTTCTATTAATATTGTTAGGAATTAGGATCGCGTACGAACAACGAAAGAAATGTAGAAAAGAGAAGAAACTGCACACACGATGTACGCGGTTCGAGACAGTGGTGGAGTGTCGTCCGTACATCCACACCAAAAGGAGAGCCAGTGGTGCTTTCATTATTGAGTAACAATGAGACGAATACAAGACGTGATAATATGACAGACACATAGTTCAATCCTCATGCATGCAGACATCCCATATCAAAAGAGGGATCCCAAAACCCTTAAACACAAGGCTCCGAATATCCATTGGGTGCACTGAACGCACCTTACATGAAAACTCTCAACCCATATATATAGACCTGATACACTAAATCTAGAATATACTTATTTTTATCACTATCTAAAATAATCTAAGATACAATATATCAAGATATAATCTTCCCAAAAGACAGATTATCAAATCTAGAAAAATATGGAAATCAAATTAGATCTAAGTCACCTTTAAAATTCAAAACACAATCCCAACAAAATATTAATTTTTAATAACATTATTAATTTTTATATGAAGGTAATTAATGGTGATGAAAGAATAAAATTAAAATATATACTTAAAAAAAAGGGAAGATTATAAAGTAGTTTTTAGATGCTATCTTTAATTAGTAGTATTTATAGTATAAAGTAATTTTACAACTTAATCCTCGTTCCTCTTTCTTTCTTTATTCCTTAAGCTTATAGTTGTGAAGGGTCTTTTTGAAATTCTAAAAAATGAGACCAGAAAAACCCTCCACCCATATGGAAGGAGAAAGTCCGAGGTGCATCGGTTGTACTACATGATAATGCTGATATTATAATTTATTCTATTAGGGTTCACAATCTATTATGATTTTTTTATATTTATTTGAATTTTTTAGGGTTTGATAATTACATATATGTGTGATTGTTATATGGTAAATTTTAATTGGGCAATATGACACGTGGTATAATTGATGTACAGGAGATTTTCCCCATATAAAAGATACCTACGTAGTTAAGAAAATGCAAAGTTGGTCAACTATTTTATTTTTCAAAGTCAAAATCAGAACACTCTCCCCCAATTGCCCACCTGCTCGATGAACCCTAAAAAAGGAAGGCCACCTGCTCCTTCACAGGATATATTTTTTACAACACATAAAAAGCCTTTTATATCAAAACATTTTCCTTTTTGGGGAAAAAATGGTTGTAGTTACATTCACTAATCAAATTGAAAAAATTAGAGTAAACCATCAAATTGGTCCTCAAAATTTCAACGAACCATCAGTTTGGTCTTTAAAGTTTGAAAGCCATCAATTTGGTCCTCACTGTTCACTTCCGTCAGTCAATTTGGTCTAGGCGTTATAACACTGTTTCCGGATGCTGACGTGGACGGTGACCGCCACATGAGTGGGTCCCACATGCCACATAACGAGTTATGAATGGTTGAAGTTAAAAAATAAAATATATTTTATCCACTTATTGATTGCCACGTGGCATGTGGGACCCACTGACGTGGCGCTCATCGTCCACGTCAGCATCCGGAAACGGCATTATAATGCTTGGACCAAATTGACTGACGGAAGTGAGTAGCGAGGACCAAACTGATGGCTTTCAAATTTTTAGGACCAAACTGATGGCTCACTACAAATTTGAGGACCAATTTGATGATTTAGTCAAAAAATTAATAATAAAACTCTCATAACCCATATAATAATTATTTTATTTTATTTTCAAGATTTTTGAAATAATTGCCTGCAAAAATTTCATTTAGAGTCGACATAAGTTGGAGTTTTATCAACATTTATAGGAACTTTAGGATTATTAGCTAGGTAGAGTTTTTCTGTAGGATTTAATATTTTTAAAGGAAAACCAGAAAAAATAGAAACCCATGATGAGATAGAAGAAACTGAGTTCAATCATGATCTTTTCCGGTTATAACGGAAATTCGTGACTCGAAAGGGGTACGAGGAAAGAGAAATAAAAGAGTGCGGAATATCTAATTGGTTAGAATTAAATTGATAAATTCTTAATTTTAAATCGAGAACGATATTACGGTACTTCATGCATTGCATTTCTCATCTTCATACCTAATTTT
>JAOYND010000006.1:3008317-3021106 GCA_025802135.1 Lagerstroemia fauriei | reverse complement strand
TGGGATATGCTCATATTTACCATAGGAAATTTCAATGTGGAGGATATTTTGAATATTAAATAATAAAAAGATATAAATTTTTTTATCTTTGTTTCTTTGAAGAATTATTCGCACTAATTTAACTTTTTCATAAAGTTTAATCTCCGACTTATCAATTAATCTCCCAAAATTATTGTTATAATGTCATAAATAATAGCTTATCTGATATGTGAATTTGCTTCAGATCGCAGAACAGAGTGTAGAAAAGGTAGGAGAAGAAGAAGAATCCGAGAAGAAGAGAAAAGGAACTCAGAAAAGATCGGAGAATCATTGAGACTTTTCATTCATGATCCTTTGGTGTTTATCATGCAGCCTTTTATAGGTATTTTCACTGCCAACTGCTCAGCTCTGCTCTACAACCGTAAAAACAGAGTGTAACAACTTTCTCACCCATACGACTGCAGAAGTTTTATTCTTTACAAAAAGACCCGTACATCTTGTTTTATTAATCTTTTGACCGAATAACTAAATGATGCGTATCATTATCTTTCCATTTGTTCGAACGCGAACATGATTTTATCACATTGCTTATATGCTTCATACTCCCATGACATATACAAGTAACATATTGCATCTATTTTATATTGTGACTATAAACTATTTTTTCCTATTCTCTCTTAATATTTTTTCTCTTATATAAATTGTTGCGGGTCTTCTATATTGCAGCCTTGAGCTTATTTTTATGCTCACAGACATCATGGCTATGCAATCTCCCAGCCTCAAGTGATTTTATTTATTTATTTATTTTTGTTTTTTTATAAACCATATATAATAAATATGATAATTATTTATAAATAAATTATTCATTAGGTTGGTTTATTATTTCTTATTACACTTGGTAGTTATTCATTTGTCGTACAATTTTTTTTGACTTCCCGGTTGATAGAGATTTCACTAACAAAAAAGTCTTCAATGCTGCCCAATATTCTTTTTTTCCAAATCTTTTTGCTAACATGTTTTTTGATATAGAAGTACATTTTTTTGGATCTGTCATTAAAAATTAAAAAAGAGTTAACTTTCAATTTCGTCCCTAAAGTTACATGCGATCATCAAATTCATTTTCAATGTTAAATTGCCAATAAAATTGTCCCTAACGTTGTAAAAATCCCCCAACAATTTCATCCTTATGTCCATTCAGTTGTGACACCGTTACTACGCTGTCATAATTTTTAATTTTTAATTTTTTTTAATTTATTAATTTATATATGTATTAGTTTTTATAAATTTTTATATTTTTATATTTAAAATATTTATTTTTATGTTATTTTATTTTATTAATTTTTTCAAATGCCATTAATGGGTTTGACAGAGTTGGTAATGATGTCAAGTCTCGGTCGATGAAATGATGGAATTGTTGTAGTTTTCGTAACATTAAGGATATTTTGATTGGCAATTTAAATTTGAGGATGAAGTTGATGACTAGGGATGAAATTAATAGTTAACTCTTAAGAAAATTTATTTATTTATATAATTGGATGTGAAAGGCATCTATTATTTAAATAATTCAAATTTTTCTTTCTTTTTCCAAATATTGTTATTCCATTGAGATATGAGGGTAAATATAGTATGTATACTAATTCTGTATCGCTAAATATATATAATTATTATGTGCTCTTTAATATTTTGAGAATCAAACTCACGACCACATGAGTAAAAGCCATGCGCTCTACCGGTTGAGATAAGACAGCTTGTTTTTTTTATTGAGTTACCTTTTTAGTTTAATTGATTTCATTTACTTAGTTATTCATACTTAATTTACCCAAGTTTATTTTACTTTACAATATAGTATATGTAAATAGTTATTATATATAATATATAATCGTACTTTCTAGTTATACTACTATAAAAATAATATATTAATTTATAATTAAAGCATAACATGGGTGTTGTGGCAGCTCCTACTGAACACTTTATTTTCCTTACTCATTAGCTTAAAACATAGTCATCGAGTATGTAAATCATTGGTGAGGCCCCACACACTCATACATGTGCTTTACATATTTACTTCAAGTAAATTATTTTATTCGAGATATTTTGGATTTAGTTTTTAGTTCTTGTAACTATATTTATTATTAATTTTAGATTTAATTGTGGCTTAATATTTTTTGTTAATTTGTCAGGGCATATGTGAAGTAATAAATATCTTAAACCAAGGATAATTAAAGATTGAAGGTTGTAAGTTGGTAAGCATGGCATAGTCATGATAGGGGATGGACAAGGAAAGACCAATAAAAAACACTAAGAAGATTAACTTTTGATTCTTTAAAATGTTATTCGAATTTATCAAAATTTTCCATCACAACTATCTCTAAGTTAATTATCAATTAATCTTATATATGTTATTATCACATAATAAGTAAGTGGTTGTGGTTCCCTCCATTAAAATATGTCGTAGAAACAATTTTGAATATTTTATTCGGTATGGATTTCTTCACATTATTTATGGTTTGCATAATTAATGACATAGCTTTTATTTACTTGCTATGCGTTACATATTATACGCTCATGACATACACTCATGACATACGCTCATGACATACAATATCTATTTTAATATAAATATATTAAAAAAATAAATAAGTATTTAAGGACAGGAAAAAATACAATCAGGAAATTTGAAATTCTTGAAGTACAAGTTGAGCAAAAATTGGTACGAAAGCGTAACGAGAGATTCCAATTTTTTTGACAAACGAAAGTTACCTTTTTCGTTCTTTTTAACCAATTATATTTTAAAGCTCGGTATGATATTCAATAATATCTTGGAGAACTCGATTGTTGAATATACGTAGAAAGTGGTATAGAGTCAAGATAACAACAGATTTAAACTTATTAATGTAAATGAAAAAAAATGATAATATATAAAATGTAATGGAATTTAAAAAGGTTTTTATAACATCTCAAGAATAATTTTAAAGAATATTTACATTATTTTCAAAATTTTATCGAAAACTCTTGAATATAATTAAACCTTATTACTGACAAGAATTATAATTAGATTATCAGTTATTAATTTTCTTCCAAATAACAGGGAGGTTACAATATAGCGAAATATTAGAATATTAATTGATAAAAAGAGAAGTTATTTCTATTCTTTTGATTAGAATAGCTATTTAAACTTACCGACATTTTTCTTGATATCTTATCCGTCTTAGCAATTAATCTTTATTATTGTTATTATCATCACATCATGAGTAAGTGTTGGGGTTTAGCGATTTAGATTTATCATGAAAACGATTTTAATTACCTTAATTTAATTATAGATTTCATTAAGTTGTTTGTGGTTTACATAATTAACAATAAAACTTTCATTGGCTTGCTAACCATCACCCATCATACATCCATCACAGACAAGCTGGCATACACTCATGATATATCACATCTATTTTACTCTGTGGGCTAGTTAATGTCCAACATTACTTACCACATAAATTTAAGAATTAGATTATACTAAATTATTGTGGTTTGTAACATATTTTCTTCTTTTTTATCACTTAATCTTTTTATTTTATACATGGTTGTTTGACATTAAATATAGAGCATGTGAAAATAATAAGACAACCAGGATTGATGAATTAACTCAGTGCAAAGTATCTATTCAAGAAATAATTAATTATGTGAAAGAGTGGTGAACTTTTATCTTACTTAATTTATTAATTTTCTATAAGATATTCTTAACACATAATTTACAATTTTCTAACTTTCAGTCTTCATGTCCTTTACCCTTTGTTTGGATGAGGGTGAATGGAGAGCGAATGAAGGGGAAAATTTTACTCTATTTGGTTAACTAATTTTAATTGAAGGGAAAGAGAATGGAGGGGAATTTTTTACCCGATTCCCCTCCAAACCCCATTTTCCTTTCACCCCGATTTGGGGTTGAATGGGAGTGAAACATTTTTTAAAAAACTCATCCAAAATAAATTATCTAAATACTCCTAACGAAATCAATAAAAAGTCATATAACTTTCGATGTGTAATTTTTGAAAATATGTATTTTTAGTCATCACTCGAAGATGAATAAAGTAACTAGACGTTATGCGATGCTCAGTGATCTATAGGAAACTACAAGTTTTTACACTATATTACTCATTTTTACTTTGGTTGAGATTCTAATAATGTTGCATTTGAATTTTTTCTTAGTATATGTAATCGAAGAAAATGTATGTATCGTTTATGTGGTTGTGTGTTGTGTGAAGTGTAATGTATAAATTTAAGTTTTTTTCTTGAAACAAATTTAGGTGAGTAATATAAAGATGTAAGTATATTTGTCTGTAAATTGATTATTTATATACAAACATTGTTAATTTTTCCCCTCATTTCCCCTTATTATAATAAATTCAAATAAGATAAATATTTCTCCTTCATTCCCCTTCGTTCCCTTCCCCTCCTTTCCCCTCCTTTCCCTTCCCCTCCTTTCACCTTCATTCACCCCAATCCAAACATAGCCTTAAACATCAAAATTTCTCCGAGTATAAAGGATGAGATGAGGTAGAGTTAAAAAATGCATAGTTGATCATGATGCACAAACATAACAACTGCAAATTCGGATGGTTACTAAATTTAGATAAAATACCTCTGTCAATTTTCTATAGAAGGCATCATAAAGATAATATTAATTAATGAAGATATTTATTTCAATGGAATGAATTTGAGGCGGCGTGAGACAGGTTAAATTTATATAAGTCAAAATATCAAATCAAAAATTCATTTTAAGAAATCTAGTGTGAGTATCTTTTTTTTTTCTCTAAGAGTACCTTACAAGAGCACAGTTTCAAACATCAAGAGTTAGATAGCTAAAGAATGGGCAGCCAACGACACAAATGAATCAGAACAGGCTGATGAATAGTAATGGCAAAGATGGAAGGAAAAAGACCTATTGCGAATTTGGAGCTGATCAAACATGCTATACATTCCAGTTTTATTAGTCTCAGGAAGTTTATCTAAGTCTGCAAACATGCTCTTATCCATTTCCTGGTCTAACTATTCTGTCTCCCCTTCACAGGGTCTCCCTTCTCTTAGCTGACCTGCAAATACTTATTAGGGTTATATAATTAAACGGAAAAACTTCCAACATTTTATACGCGGTCAAGGGTACTCCATGACGTCACGTGTAAGGTATCCATAAATGCGCTAAGTTATTAGAAGCCACTTGTCCCTTCTTTTTTATTTCTTCAATTTTTATTTAATTTCTTAATATACACAAGTGCAACCACTCACGCTTCGCTACAAGTGTCATTGAACATTCAATAGCGTAAAAAAATTGTACATTAATACATTGTATTTGAATTATTTTTAATGAAAAATTACGTTGAAATAGGGGTTACCTGTAAATAAGAATAATTTTGGGTATTCTATAAGAATAGAATGAATGGTAATTACCTATGTAGAGCAAACTACAGTTAAAACAGTACTAATAGACATGTAATACATTCTTAAAGCAAAGTCGGGCAAACTGAGTAAGAAAATCGGGATGGTACGATGGTGGGAAAAACTAAAAAAATTCGCGAGTCCCAAAAAAAAAACTTGTTGTCTGAGCTAATAATGTACCTCAAACTACCTAGCATTGGAAGACATCTCACCAACAGCACAATGAACAAAGAAGATATCATGCAGGAACAAACTATCTAAAACACGAGAACACCTCTAAAGTTAGCTTAAGTGGATAGGATATACATCTAAATCGTGTAAAAATTCACGAAATCAGAGATTCCAAACAAAGCAGAGCTCGAACCCCAATGTCAATAGAAGTAAAGATAGCGACCCTCCCAATGCCTAGCTCCTGAGCAGCACTAGTCAACCAGACCCAACAAATGTTTTGTAGTATTTAAGAATTGTAAAAATGGTGGAATGGTGGAGTAGTTAGCACTTACGCCCATACATTCGTTGTTTTACCACTATATTTGACCAAACATTATGTTCTTTTAACGTCGTTTTATTGAACTCTTTATTATAATTTATCACAGCACTTTTCCAATTATAAATTTATTAATTCACATACTCAAATCTAAGATATTGCTCAAGAACAAGTAGAATCGAACCATCCCAATCAAGCGAATATTGAAGGCAAAATTGATCCTCAATATTTTACGTTTTTGTCATTTTCATCATAAACCTTAATTTTTATCGTTCTCATCCTCAACCTTTCGAGTTTTTATCATTTTGATCATACTGTTATTTTTTCCATCCATAAAATATTTTCAGTCCAAAAAATTTTACAAATAAAGAAAATAAGAAAAACAAACAAAAAGGAAAAGGAAATGACCATTTTCGCTCGTTGATCGACCACAGTTAAGTCTTCGATCACCCATCAAAAATTAAAAGTTAAATCTTCAACTAGTTGCTACGCGGAAGAGAATGGTATAAGAATCTAACATTACACACACCTCTTTTTTCACTCTCTTCCCTTCGCATCCAAACGCGAAGGGCCAATAACAAGAAGAACAAAGATCAAATTAAAATACTGTCACTAACCAAAAGGATTGAACATAAACAGACAGACAAGACATTCAACCTAAACTGTCAGACAAAACACTCAACCTATGGCATGCTACTTGGACATTATTTTTTTGATGACGAAGAGTTTATTCTATCTGAATCCATGAACACCACACAAGTCCATGGATCCAAAGCACGTGGCCTCACCTAGGGCTTCACGTGCAAGGGGAATCAAATCTACAACCTCGAGAACTATTTGTACATTATTACAACCGCTCCAAAGAACAATGAATAACTAAGGTAGCACAGTCTCTTCTAACCATGAATGAGATCTATGACAAAAACAATGAACGTGAGAAGGCGCTCAGAGTCGATCAGAACCTGCTAGCTCTTCTCTCAAGTAAGTAGATTTGTAAAATGTCATCCCTCTTGCTATGAACAGGGGAAGGAGTCTGGGAGTTCAAATTACGAACAATATCAACTTCCAAACTACAATAGGGTACAAAACCTGCAAAACAACCAAGAAAGAAGGTTAATGAACGATAAACCGGCTGCCATTTGAGGTTATAGTCACTTTCAAGCAGATCAGCATTTGGTTTTGAAATTCATAGCAGTTATCTTTAAAATTCATGCCAAAAATGCAGCAGCTTGACCACGTAAAAGGAGGGAAAAAGATAGCAGTGTCGATCATAGACTATATAGTAAGACATACCTCAGCATTGGATCACCATACATTTCTAAAGCAACGAGATGCGAGAAGGAGATCTATCCCCTTTTTTACATTCGGAACAGTCTACTATAACTGAGCATTTTCAACTGCACAATGGAGCTTGGGGATCCGCCTCCGGAAAAGCGGCTCGAGCCTGTAAGAATTGATCCTGCTTTGCCACCCCTTGGCTTCATATATCTCATTCCATGCCTGCACTATCCCATTAATCTTTAACTCTAGACCTGTTTCATATATTCACAAAAAAAAAATTGGTCATCTTCCAGGACATGGGTCTGTTTAGTTGAGGGAAAATAAAAACATGGAGACTGTTTCCATAAGTGTCCAATTTTCATTCAGCAAAAAGAGAGAGTTCCCAATTTTCCATGATTCTCATAATTAGAACACACTGCAATTCAACCTATTTCTTTCACCTCATACTCCTGTTCCTTTTCCATTCTGACAAATACTGAAAATGTCTTTCCCCGATTCCCAACCCACAACAAAAATCTCAATTTCTTTAAAATGTTATTCCAGGAACAGTATGACAAAGTTTCAGTATGTTGAAAAATGACAGTTTTCAAGTGAAAAATGACAGTTTTCAAGTGAAAATTGTTCCAAAGAACTCCCCAAAAGCGAGCTTCGAAATAATCGGCAGACAACACTTCTACACAGCCACTCATCGATTCTGCACCACTGAAATTCAAAAGGCAAACAAGCGCCTAAAATATACCTTCCACAGTACTATCATTTGAGCAGTGATTTTTCACCATAGCAGCAGTATCAGCCTCCGGAACTCCAGCCAGCTCAAACTTCTCAACTGCAACGTCCAGGCACTCATGCCAACCAGGCAACCCCAACTTGAACTCAACAATAGAGCGCTCATAAAGTATTGTGCCCCAAAGGAGATTGATCTGCTTTCTCATGCTTGAAGCCCTATCAGAAGCTAAACGCTCCTCTGAGGAAGCATCACCTAAAAGTTCTTGCAACCCTAGCTGCTTTACCTGAAGTTTGGTCGGACTTGGTCTTGAGCTCTCAGTTAGCCTTCTCTCCTCTTTTTCTCCCAACATCTGCATTCCCCTTTCTGTACTCGTCTCGGCTCTGTTGTAAAGGTCTATGACCTCTGTGGAAGAAGGCCAATTCTCAAGATCAACATTGTTCCCAATAGCAAAGTACCAAAAGAGCCTTGCCTGCTCAAACAGGTTCTGCCCGAGGGCCAACTGGGCCTCGTCGAAGTCTGGCTTTATCTTCAGAGCCTCCTCGTATCTCGTCCCAGCCCTTTTATACTCGTTTTGAGCAAACTCGTATATAACCTTAATCCTCTCAATGAGGGAGGAATCCTCCGAGCCATCCTCATTCAAATATATGCCTTTCCTTGCCCTGGACATCTGGACATTCCCCCAATTAAACAGAGCAAGAGCTGACATTTCCTGGAATTTGTCAGCAGCCATTCCAAATAGGCCTTGAGCCTCCTCACCCGTGACTGTTTCTTCCATTGCCTCCGAGTAGACCTTCATGCCCAGGTCTTGAAGATCTAAGTATTCATCCGAATCTAAGCCAACATGTTTCTTAAACAGCTGTGCAAAATGGACAACCCAATCTTCTATACAAGTGGGATTCTTCTGTACTTCCTTGCTCTTGAGTAAATCCCCGTTCTCCGAAAGCGTGCTACTATCTAGTTCAACCTTATGATTCTCAGTAACCTCCTTGATTGAAAGTTTCCCAAAGAATGGGTCCTGCTTGGGACTCACTTCCACCACGTAGAGCCTGATCGAGCCCTGAGACTCAGCTGATGCCTCGGCCCACCGCAGCTCCTCATCGGAGGTTATTGTGACTAGATCGCCTTCCTGGTCCCGGTACTTTATGAGAACTGCTCCAGAGCTCGGGAACCTGTCCTGTATAACCTCCCTCAAGTGAAGGAGGCTGCAATTGATAGGCAGCTGGGCCCATCTTATATCCTCCCCAAGAACTAGCTTCACACTCCTCTTGGATACTTCCTCGTTCACATTCATTATCTTCTCCTCCACCACAACCTTATCTTCAGCCTTCTTCTGCTCAATCGTCTCTTCTGCATTACTGTTCAAAACACGATTCCCTTTATTCTCCTGGAGAGCAGATGCCTTCTTCCCTTTGTTCCTCTTCTTCTGAGTCTTCTCCTTAAGTTTCTTGGCAGACTTAAAGGCTGACATAGGGGGCTCCACGTAATCAGGGGGCAACTCAATTGAAGCGTCATCCTTCACAGTTAGCCCTCTTTCCTCCAATGAAGATTTTACTCTCTCAGCAATCTCCAAAGCCATTACATTGTTTGGCTCCATCTTCAGCACATTGTTTGTGTCCCTGAGGGCCAAATCGAGCCGATTCAAGCCCTCGTAGCACCTAGCCCTCTTTAGGAGGGCTTTTGAGTACTTGGGCATGACTTCGAGAGCTAAATTGCACTCATTAATTGCCTGAGGATACTCACTAAGGCCAATTTGCATATAGCAAGCAGCCATATTGCTCCGTAGATAGGAGATATCGATGTGGGCCCTCGGGAGCAATTTGATGGCCTTTTCATACTTTGACATCGCCCCGGGGTAGTCCCTTTTCTGGAATAGTCTGTTCCCCTCATCTTTCAGCTCTTGAGACATGCTGGTGAACAAAGCCGTGTCCTTATCAATAGCTTTTGGGCTTTTTTCTCCTGTTTTGTTTCGACTAAGATCACTTGAGTTTCTTTCTGGCTGTTTTTTCTTTTTACTACTCGTTTTCTTCATCATATCTTCACTTCAGCAAATTAAGACTTCCCTTTTGGAATACCCGATACCCTAGAAGATGCAGAGATTGCAAAATCACCAAACTTCAGCAAGGTGAAATCCAGCTAATCCGAAGCTGACAAATCCAATCTCTAATTCAAAAGGTTTAACAATATCCACCCAAAATCCAACAACTTACACATCAAACACAATGTGCAGAAACCAATTAATCAAATGAACCACAAATTATATAACAAACTTGAGGACAAGAATCAGTCCTCTTAAGCTCCAAAATCCGATTCAATCAGCTCAAACACAAAGCAACACCTCAACCAGTAGTGAATTTAGCATCTAAACCCTCAAACTGATATTCCCGAAATATAAATACAATTCAACCTTGAAGACCCAAAATATACGTCATTGCGAGCTGAACCTGTATTACGTTAATGGGAACTGCATAAACTGAAACTTACCCGGAAAACGAACCACAGAGCAAAACAAGAATTGTCCCCCAAAAGTAGAGGGGTTTCTCTCAATTTTGGAGCAGAAGAATTTGCCAAGTCCGGAGTCAGACGGAAAAAGAACGGATTTTTCTTGAGCTGATAGAATACCCTCTAAAGGAACGGACTTCCGAGCTCAGAGAAAATCTTGAAACTCCTCTGAGGAGACATATCTGCGAGGCAATGATTACTTTTTGGCGAGGGAAACTCGAAGAAGATATGGGCAAATGGAGAGAGCAATGGGATGGTGGTGGGTTGGGTCGGTTCCTTTGGTTCTCTGCCGTAAGGATCAAGACTTTCTCAGGTTAACGTAAGCGCCGCCACAAAAATAAGGTAAAAAATATGAATGAGTGTGTGTCTTTGTGTGACCGTGTGCTTTTCTCCACATGCAAAGTCTTCATGTAATTGAAAAATTGTAAGCAAAGTGAATTGGTTGAATTGTAACTAAAGTGGATTAGTCGAGGTGTTGTTGTACCGATAAGTTATAAAAAATAATTATGAGTTATGTTTTTTAATTAATTAAATATTATTTGTGAATTGTTGAATTAAATTATTGAACGGTCAAATGACTAGACCGTAAGAATTATAATCATATTACTTCATGTTTGAATTGGACAATCCTACTACACGAGAAAGTTTTCAGTGGAGCGGTCATACCACGTAGACGATACTGACGTGGTATATCTGTTCAATCAGGACTTGACATGTAATTAATAATTATACAGTTATGATTATTAAATCTTTAAAAAATATATAAAAACCCTAAATAAATAATGAACCCTAAATGAAAAAATATATAAATGGTAAAAAAACATTAAAAGAATCTAATAAATGATAAATTCTAATTGGAAAAACATATAAATGGTGAATTCTGATTGGACGAATATACCACAGCAGTATCGCCTACGTGGTATGACTGCTCCATTAAAGACTTTCTCCTATTATATAGTAAAATTCTTCCAAACGTAAATTTTTACACAATTGGAACCGGAGAATTTACCTAAATGAATTTAATACAACTAGATTCTTAAAAACTAGTTATGCAAAATAATTAGGGAATGCAACAAATAATATTCTGACTGCTCATTTTTCATTGTATATTCCTTAATTTGGAAATTCAATGTATTCCAACAATTGTATCAGTCAGGGCCGTTAGACTTTTGAATATCAGTAATTCAGACCGAAAAATGCTCTTGATAAGAATAAAAGTAACGAACTATCTTAATCAATTAATTGATTTTGATATCTGCTTTCATATTTTATTATTATGTCTCAAGCAACTGAGAAGAATTTTTTTTTGTAATATAATATCTTGGAACATCAAAAGAAATATGTCTTGCAATATAGCATCACTTAATACTAAAATGAATTACTAGACATTGATTATTTCGAAATCAATAAACTTCTAAATATTAAATGATATATACAGAAAAATAAATGCGCATTTACGGCATTTTCTTTTACGTATTCTTGTAAATTGCAAAGAGAAATTTTGGTAGGTTTTGCATTCAAATTGGCAATTTTTTTTTTATTTTCACCAATTTTTTTGGGTTATTATTAAAATTCAATAAATTTCAGTTTTTGTGATTTCTCATAATTTGGTCAGATTTTGTTGCTTTGCTTACGATTCCTGAGAAAACAAGTTAGTGGGGGCCCACATGCCGTGTATTCCCAAGCTCCTTGGGGACAGGTGATTTGCTGCTCGAATAAAAGTAAGTCAATTTGACTACGAGAGACCAATATAGTCTTGGTGTAGTGATTTCCTTATTAAATTCTTAAAAAAATGATCTCAGAATCCATTCTCAATTGGGAGGGTCAATCAAAATTTTATAGGAATCCCGGCCGATAGCAAATAAATCTCAAGATGCACTTCGGTTGGTCCGGAGATACCATCAGAACCACCTTTTTTAGGAAAATTTATTCTTTTTCGTGCCCATAAGAACACCACAAGTCCATTGATCCACGTAAAGTTTATATGTAAGATCCATGATCCACGTAAAGTTTATATGTAAGATCCATGTGTAAGTGATCTTTTCAGGAACTATGAGCTTAAGGAGCAATAGAACATTAGATCTTGCGATTTTTCTTGCAAAGAGAATGTATGCTTATTTAATTAAGCTAATAATCCATGGGTTACTATTGATCATTGTCTATTATTCTCTCCTCTTTTATTTTCAAAACTTGGTGGTTTTATTTCGTCAAGTGGCTTGAGAAAATCTTAATAAAAATTATAATAAATAGGTGATAAGGTGTTAATAACTTGTATAACTATTGCATTTGTTGCCAAATTGAATTAATGTTGTTAGTAAAGTTTAATTCCACATCGAAAAAAAATATAACAAAGATGCAAAGACACAAAATTCATGGTACAGGGGGTGAAAAG
>JAOYND010000006.1:2945375-2955626 GCA_025802135.1 Lagerstroemia fauriei | reverse complement strand
AACTTATGCTCACATTTGTCAACTTCGAAAATCTCAGTATATTCCTTAATCAAGTTTAACTATTCTTGAGAGCTTAGGCATACTATTCCTGCATTAAATTTAGCTTAGTCATATGCTTTCAACAGAGTCGTTATGGGGATGAATAGCCCATTAATCTTCTTCGCTTTACCAACAAGGAGCGGTCTTGTAGAATTCAGGTTCCTGAAAATGCCCATTTAAGAAATCGCATTGCCCACACTCTTCTCTCACGATCTGAGAGAATAGGTGCAGTGTTTTTTGTAGTGTGCGCTTCAGGGAGGGCAACTGCGAGAGACAATGTTGCAGCAAAAATAGTATAGGTAAACTTGATAGAGGAAGATACTGATTGACATTTCTTGAATTTGACGATATGAATATGAGTTTGAGATTAACTAGCACGACTTTCATGTGCACTCTAGCCATTTGAGTAAAGAAACTTGGGAGTAATAATTCAACATAGAATTGATCTAACAGGATCAAAAGTAAGAGGGGGGGACTTACACTCCTATGATGGATCTACCACTGAGGAAGGACTAAGAAGACTATGATGGAACTTATACTCGCCATGCATGCTTGCTACCCCTCAAATCGACAAAATTCTATATATTCATGCAAAACATAATCAAGGTAATTGAATTGAAAGATCCACCGGTCAGAATATTGTAGGAAATTATCCTTGCATAAAAATTCAGGACAGAAATTTCAACAGTCTACAATGTTGAGAATTGTTAATTCAAGTCGAGTGATAAAGGAAAAAGGTGATCTCCCACACATAGAAGCCAATGAAATTAGATACTAGAGAAATAAAGATGATAAATGGTTTTTCATTCGAAGAATTTGGTGGGATAACAAGACCTTCTCTTGTTAAGAGACATCTCCCCTAGTTTGTCTCTGAGCTGCAATGATCATATTAACAGAGCACGTCCATACCTCTAGATCAGCCCACAGTCTAAGTGGAGTATTGTCAGAGCTTGGGGGTCCCTATTGGCTTCTTCATAGATTTTAATTGCTCAGAACGACAAAACGTAATAGGGGCACATATTTTATATTACTTTCTTTTCGCTATGTGCATTAGGATTACCTGTTTTTTGTATCTGGAAGTAGAGAACCATGATTAATTAGAATATATACAAATAGAGACACTAACTGATAAGTTAATCTTGATGGAGGGATAGTTTTCACTATCCAAAAATTCGGCATATTTTCCTCTATATTTTGCATATTTAAAATTAGAAAAGATAAACATATTAATAACTTCATAAAATCTCCAAGATAAATAAAATAATAGTCAATTCTCCGCTGCTATCTCTGTTCGTCTTGTCGATCTGTTGACTTAAACCTTATATATTGATTGTGTCAGTTCCATTTCAGTGAATATTCAATTCTAAAGTAAAATGGACTGACTATATATGATTAATTCATTAATATAATGAACAATTTACAACAATATAACGTCAGAATTTCTTATTATCAAGTCAGGAATTATATTGATAATCAAGTTGCAGGTGTAGTACTTATCTCACCTGTGTTGATATATAACATTCCAAGCATGTCCTCCATGGCGCTGGCGTGGCAACTCGATCTCTTCCAACCATCTATCACCTGCTCATCAATACCTCAAAGCTACGTGGGAATTAAATATAACATATTTAAGTAAAATGGATTGTTTAGGGTAGTAGGATACATCTTCGTTTTAAATAAGGTATCGGTTCAAAAAATTTGAGAGAATTTTACTTCCTAGTGGGTTCACCCTACTCGAATTAAATTAATCAGAACAAGTTAAGCTTTGGGATACACTTATGAGTAAAATGTTAAAAAGAAAACATGAGACATGAAAATACGAAAAGCACCCCGATGGGGTCAAAGGACCGAATCATTATAAGACGCATGATCTCGACGTGCCACTCCCTTGTTCTGCATATTGATATCACATCATTTCAATTTTCAAGTATGAAGTTTTGTCGGACCAAGTAAAGTGATCCCATGATGAAATGCAATCTCTTCGCGTCATTTGCGCTTTATTTGGATTGAGAAATTCGGATGGATAGTATAATCTTTTATTTGGGTAAATTATTAGGAGGAATTTGGAGGGATTAGGAGGGATAAAAAAATTTTAGACAAAAATACACATTGTAACTTCTTAAAAGAAACCCTGAGCACGCCATAATTCCGCATTACAATATCAAGTCTTTTCACTGACGTGGCACTGCGCCACGTCAGCACCACATCAGCGCCACGTCAGCTTAAAGTACTGAAAAAGACTCGATGTTGTAATGCGGATAACATATAGGACTTGATTTAATACTTTGAAACATTTAGGACTTGATTTAATATTTTGAAACATTTAGGACTCATTTGCAAGAATCGTCAAACATATAGGATTACCGGTGTCTTTCTCTCTAAATGGTACTAACCCAACAAACCAGCTATTTGCTTCCCATATCAAATAAAGAGAGACTCGAAAACAAGGAATTAGCACAATGACATCACTCGATGCCTAAATTTTTTAAGTCGGCTAACTTTTCATAATTAATATAAATAGGTATCGGTGTCAGCTTTTACGTAATTTATTTTATTCATGACAAAGTTTTCTCTTTAAATTTTCTCATTTTTTTCAATTTGAATTCAGTCCTGACTTGAATATCGAATTATTAAATTTATTTTGACTTCGTCGACGTTTGAAGCCCGGGACCACTGGTACAACATTTCCTCGCCGCCGATCACAGACCGTCCAAGAACACTGTCTATCCCTTCTACACTCAACAACATATAACCGACAAACTCAGGGGCGCAAAACATATAAACGACCAAAAAATATTGGCCTTTCAAAATGAACCCATATTTTTTTTTTGTAGAAACATTATAGAACATAAATTAATAATTAAGAAACAGAAATGAGATTTGTCTTTCCATCTATAAGGACACGTTTGGTAGCACGTAATTGAGATTTCGTTTACATATCAATTACATATGGAATTCGAATTGCGTAATTTGGTAACTATTTTATGTGGAATTGTGATTACACGATATAAACAATTAAGAATTAATCATGCATCGTCTTTCCCTATGGAGCCATCTGTATGGTGATGAAGCACTGATGAATGATTGACAAACTCAGTTAAATTATATCGATGAACTTCTATGACTTCTTTTTATGATTTATTCCTCTTTTCTCATTGACATAGCCATTTTCTCTTTTTCTAATACACTTTCTCTCTCTTAATATTCTCCTACCCAACCTTTTATAAGAAGAAATAAGTATTCTATTTTATTATTTTTATCAACTAATATTTTTTATTTCAATTAAAAAATAATTATGCCTTCATGCCTATGAGTTTCTCTTACCATCGAAAAATAATTATATCTTTTAGAATTAAATAATTAAATAATTAATACCTAACAATAAATCAAGAAATACATAATAATTTACAAAGAAAAATTTTAACGCTTAGGACATATTTAATGCTTGATGGATGACCACATCGATGTCCCATGGACGGACCGTCAAGCCGATGCTGATAGCATATAAATACTTATCTAGGTAAATTAAAATCGAGAGAAAAACCCGCCTCAACGCCATAGAATCAGATTCAACACGGTAAACAGAGGAGAGTAGACGATAACCAAGCCGAGGCATCTTTCCAATTCAATCCAGCGAGAAAACATAACAAAGAGAATCTTTCCCACCATGCGGAGATTTCTAGAATATTTCCTTACAAAGGGAACGGTCCGTGGGCTCGAATTATCTTGATGGGCTGAATGGGTTTGTGAAATTAATGTAAAGCATGAAAAATCATCAAGAGAACATGACGAGAAATATAATAAACATGAGTTAAGAGCGGATCAAGATAACTATATTTCTTATAATTCGGTGTATAATCTTTGAGAACACATTTTTGGCATATAATCTTTGAAAATAAGGGCTTCAAATACGCGTAAGGTGGAAATCATCCATCAAATCTCTATGTTTTGCAATAAAAATTATTTGTTTGATCTTAAAAAACCTAGATTGATTGAATTTACATACCATACTAGCATAAAGATTGATTCATTCCCCACCCATTGCTTCCATTTCACTTGAACCAGAAAGAGGCGTAAATCTCAAAATCATTCTTGTCTTTATGGTAAAAGTGTCAGCATCAACTCCGAGAGCAACGCTAAGAGAGTAGAAGAAATTGAGAACAGGTCATCTCTCAATATGCTTATGCTCTCCCTAGGGTGGTTATGCTGAAGTTCTAGAGACAGGGTCTGCTGGAATACTATGTATGCACAGCTTGAGTCCATATCTCCTACAACTGAAAATAACGGGCCCCTGGACTGACCAAAGTTCATCAATCTAACATACTAATGTGTTCCTAGATTTATATATATATGTATATATGTATGTATATGTAAAATCAGCTCCTGCAGTCTTTGTAGAATATTCTTCGTACCAATAGCTAACTCATAGGACAAACATCAAAAGACTGCATGTTTGCAACTCGGGCTGTGAGACTTACACAAGACCACAAGACACAGCACACTCTTATCTTAATTTTTCACTCGCCCACTAAGACCCTCACCAACACAAACACTTTGACACATTACTTCTCTCAACTCTCACGCTACACCTCACTCTTCCTCAGTTCACTCCATGCATGCCCACAAGAAGCCTACCTCTATTTATAGATCCTTATGTCGGTGACTTTCACTCGGGCTTCTAAACATGTGTATGCATAACAAGTTGCGTTTTGATTTTCTTTCCTAACGCATAGTTTCAGATTTCTTTTCGCATAAAAAATATCATCGATGTGATAGGAGATTGATCTGCTTGACAGTTCGAACTTGTTCCTCGACTTCTTGAGTAGCTCCCGGGAGAAATTGCCGCAGAGATATGCTATGAGAACTGCAAGTCATATCTGATCAATCATCCAAACAACGAGATGACCCTTAGGGGCTTGATCATTTTCACTTAGCACGAAGGAATGAAATCTGGAGTTCTAGATGATTGGATCCAAACCAATATGTCAATTTTTAAGTTGAATGAAAGGCCAGATTTTAGGCAGTACAGTATATTCCGACATGCAAGAACACTCCGTTGAATGTATCTCTGCAATAAGATTTTCTGCATGAACCTGAGTGTTCTGTTACTGATCTTGATGCTTCATGTAGAAAGTAGTTCTATCATGCAGCAACTCTGGGGGTGAGAAAGAGAGGGGATGTCAGAAAAGAAATGTCGAATGTTCATTTTTGGGGCGTAAGTACATCAATTGAAATATATTCCTAGCTAAAAAGACAAGAATTTTGAATGGAATTTGGTATTTCCCTCTGGGCTTGAGAGACTGGGCATGAGGTAACTTCAGAGTGCTAGGTGTTCGATCATCTGCTTTCAGTAAATCCTCTCGACCGCAATGTGGGTCATCCTTCTTGCTCTTGCAGCCGCCGCCATTGCCTGCTGCCCAGTGAGTCCCAATGGCATGGAGGGAGGTAGGAGTCGGAGCACTATCCACACAATCAAATCCGGGCAAAGGCAACAGTTATGCTTCGAAGTAGTAATTATGTGATGAATTAGATATGCATAGTCAAGCTTAACATTTTCTGAATTGATAGTATGGAACCCCATTTGTCCGAAACCTGGAGGCCTTAACCAATTTTTGGGCCATGAAGCAACCAAGTGGCTTGATCTATATGCCATGGACGTCCACATATCTTAAAGTAAATAACAACAGGAAAGCAAAGAAAGTATCATCTCATTGCAGGTGAATTATAACTCGTAGAAATTTTCGAAAAGCTTTGCTCACTCCAAGATTTAGAAATACAAGCAAGGCTTTAGAGAACTGCCGAAGACACCACACGTTTCAGAAGATCAAAGCTGACTATAATGCATATCAAACCCAATTTGACAGATAAAAGAACAACGTCAAGTTACTGCTGAGAGGAACCTTGTGGTGTAGAACTCTGGGGAGCAGGCCCTGCCCCAGAAGATGTCGATGATGATGCTTGTGCTGATCCTATAGCAACAGATGGCCTAGAAGTTGAGGGTGCAGCAGGTCCAACTGGCTCCGGATGTTGACGCTACTGAGGTGGCATACCCGACTGGTGTGATGGCTGACATTGCTGAGGGCAAGGTGGATGAGGAGGCCTATATCCATATGGAGGAGGATAGTGGGGGTGAGGGTAATACTGTCCATGAGGCGGAGGCATAGTTTTATAAGAGGGCCCAGATGTACTCTCTCCTGGGGAAGAAGATCCATCCTGAGTCGGAACAAGGGCGCCCATCCTTTGGGGATTCATTGAGGGGTAGTATGCTCTCTCCTGATGAGGCTGCTGTGGCAGCGGTACATTATAATACTGAGGCCCCATTTGGCCCTGCTGCTACTGTATCACTGCCCTTGGAAGCATCCCACTTTGTGCTACCTGTCTTGCTGTGGCCTCTGAACTTTTAGATTCTGGTTTAGGAGCCTGAGGATGGCCCCACATGAGTTTCAGCCTCAGACCCTTAATGACCAGCTTGTTTGAGAGCTCTTCCGCAGCCTTCTCCGCTCCTTCTCGGGTGGTATACGTCACAAAGGCACATGCCCGTTGTGAGACCATTTGAACTGATTCAATCTCACCATGGGCATAAAAGTGGTCCCTCAAGTCTTGCTCACTAACCTTAGCATCAAGCCCACCCCATGTATAGAGTTCTGATGCTCTCATCCTCGGGAGGTTCTAAGGAGGGTATTTCACAGGCCTTGCTCAGTAGCTTGAGCGCCACAGGATCGTTCACTCTATAAACAGATTAATGAACTTAAATTAGTAAAGCAATCACCCACTAGAATTCCACTTAACAAACATCACCCTCTAGAATGACTCCATGGATCCCCGTGTTATCAACACAATAAAGAATCCTAAGAGTGCATTCTTAATGGAAACAGTATCTACTGTCACTTATTATGAGTTCCACACATTTTAAGTCCTTTTGTTTGTTGAGCTCAATCCATAAGAGTATATTTGATATGTTCTACACAAAACATAAAGCAATTTTTTTAAAAAAATTGAATGCACTTCAAGATGATCAGTGCTCTTAACGATAGAGACACCATCAAACATCTTTGACGCCGGAAAGCACTATGAAATCTTCCAAGTTTCCAACATAATAGATTGACAATGGAACATAATGTAAGTGCATTGGACATACCCATAATAACGGTCTTTGATGTTTTGCTGGGACAATTCTCCAGTTTCTGGCATCTCATGCCTATAAAGACATTCTGCACCTCTGGACCTGGTACACTCACTGCAAATGTAATAACTGCAAACATGAGCTCGGTTCCTTTTATAATATGGGTTTGTTCTCTGAAGTTTCAAAATAGTGTCATTGGCCCAAACTTTGCCATATGAGGATTCATAATCCAACCCAGCTCTAGCCTGCAAAACAGAAGTGACAATTTCGCAAAAATTAGCACCACTGTCTGTCTGTCTGTCTGCATAATGATTGAGGGGAACATACCATAATAGTTTAAGTTAGGAAGCAATTTGTTGAGTTTTACTGAAGGTGCTTAAGTATGGCACCATGAGAATATTCATGAAACTGAAATCCATATAGTTCCCTTTTAACCATCTGCTGGGGCACTCGCTACAACAATTCCAACTGAAAGACACAACTAGCAAAAAATATGATCTTTCAGAATACAGTAGCCATATACATGAAGAGATGACATACACAAATGACTTTGCTCAGGCCAAAGCTGAGCAACAATGATATATTTGAAGCCCTTGAACATTGTAGAATTGGAACACATGCACATATAGCCTTTGAGAGATAGACAGTGAGAAAGAAGCATACCCTATGATCATGCTCCTTTGCAAAGTATTCCCTATTAACATCGTGCATTATTTGAAAGGATGGATAAAGCAGTGTCTTGAACTTGAACTAGCAGCCCATATTCAAGGTCTAGAAGGCAAACATGACAAACATTTTTCAACTAACAACATGTCTGACAAATCTCTGTGTTCTTATATCTTGCATCACGACCAGGTCTCCACCTAAAAACTGTGAATGGTCGCTGACAGATCTTTCACTCCTTGTCATACACAGCTCTTGTCTGAAATAAAACACATGAACTGTCAGATTGGATCCTAATTTGGTGAGGTAGAGTCATAAAACCTCGACAAATTCACTTCAGACAAAAGGACAAAATACTACTGGTAAGGCAATAAAATCTAAATTTAGTGACAGTGATATTACTTCATATCATATCACAAATATGTTCGAAAAAGATTGTGAATAAATTTAATAAAAGAAAATGAATTTTTAGGCTCCTGCATAATGAAGTTATGTAGCAAATGGACTGGTTTGATTTGCAAAACCAGTCTTTTATAGGTGAGAAGAAGGTACTGCTCATGCACTAATGTGATGTATCTGTAGCTTAACATCCTGTCAGGAGGAAGGAGAAGATTCATGCTTCCGTTTACATTAGAATAGTAACTTTTTGGCGAGATCCATTAAAAAAGTATGACGAAAAGGAAACATTTATATTTCCGATGGAAAATTCTAGTAGTCTCCACACAATTCCTAATTTGACTAGCTGAATGGAAGGCGAAATAGTTGAAAGCGGACACATACCATGCAAACATCAGGGTTGTCCCCTAAGCAAGATTCACAGATGATGGGAAAATCTGATCGCTCCCATCCATCGGCCTCAACATCTCTCAGCAGCCTGTATGCCATTGTCAATAGCCTGTAACAAGATGGTTACTAATGGTTACAGTCCATTTAAAACCATCTCATACAGCACAGACATGTTCAAGGGCAAGCCAATTCATATATGACATCAAATAGAGATGCAAATATGGACAAATTAGCCACAATTAGAGGAAAAAAGAGACACTGACCGACGCTCGAACCTGCAAAAGAGAAGAAGGGGACAAAGGGGAGGAGAGAGCAAACCAAAATATCCGAGAGTAAGCAAGTCCTGGAGAACTATTCCGAGAAAAATTGGAAGAATAGCAGAGTGTTTCTCTATAGCGCAATAGCAAGAAGCAGTTTCGAATCGATAGAACCACTAATCAGGCAAAAAACTTCCAAATTGCAAAACTCTAGAAGGAAGAAGTAAACAAGTTTTGAGGATCAGCAGCCACCGAGCGACGAGTATAGAGAGAGCTGGGGATGGTGGGAGAGAGAAGGCGGCCCAGCGAAAAGATGGGCTTGCCCTGCTTGTTTTACGAGAGATAGCAAGCAAGATGAGCTCAGCCCCCACACAACTCTCTTCCCTTTTAAATCACGAATAACAAAAGATAAAACAAGCGGGGACAACATTTATTTACATACAAGAGAACCTCAAACAGAACATCAACAAGATTCTCTCCAATTTAATTACCAAAAAAGATTCTCTCTTCAATTCGATTACTTTAATATAGTTTACACCGGTAAAGTCAAGAACGACACTGCAACACAAGATACCGTCCCCATGTCTACAGGGACATTGACTGCACCTCTGATAAATTCAGCATATAAATAAAAACTGTAAGCATGAGCGTTGTTTCTTCTGTAGTACTGGGTTGTTCGTTGAAGTTTTAAAGTAGTATCACTCGCCCAAACTTCTCTGTGGGATGATCCATGATCCAACCCAGCAGCTCTAGCTTGCAAACAAAAAGTGAGAATTTTGCATCAATTAGCAGCACCAATTGTCTAACTGTGTAATGAAATGATGCTTGTGGGAAAAATACCATAAATAGTTTTAGGAGATTCAGAAAGCAATTTGTTGAGTTCTACTAACCGTATTAAAATATGGTTCCATGGCAGATCTTGCATCACAACCAGGTATCCACCTACAAGCTGTGAATAATCACCAACAGATCTTGCACTCTTTGTCATATGAACTTCTTATCTGAAATGAAACACATGAATTGTCTTACTGAAACCTAATTTGGCGGGGTAGTCATAAAAACTTGATAATTTCTCTTTAGATAATAACACAAGTACGTTCATGAAAATTTTGCAGAAATTACTAAAAGGAGATGGATATTCAGGCACTCTAGCAGCTTACAAAGTCCATTCCATGCAGCTGCTTTCAGTGTTCAGATAGCTTATCCCTTAGATGGTTGTTTCTTGTTCCGATATGTGTAGTAGAAACTACCCACAAATGACACGACCACATGGATTCAATAGCCAACTTGAACGGACAAGGTGAATGTTTTGAAGAAACACGATTGTACCATCGTCATAGTAATTGTAGCAAGAGAAGTATATCATCACGTATGGAGCAATCA
>JAOYND010000006.1:2848865-2859026 GCA_025802135.1 Lagerstroemia fauriei | reverse complement strand
CAGTGGGCCACCCGTGGCGGCCTCATCAAGACCGACTGGTCCATGGCCCCGTTCACGGCCTCCTACCGCAACTTCAATGCGGGCACCGCCTGTCTCTGGTCTCCGAGCCTGAGATCGCCGTCCTGCCCGGCTCCCTCCCCGTGGCTGAGGCACCGGCTCGAACCGAAGGGCGCGGAGAAGATGAGAGGGGTCCAGAGGAGCTTTAGGATCTACGACTACTGCGCCGACGGCAAGAGGTTCCCCGGCGGGCTGCCTCCTGAGTGTGCGGCTCAGTAATATGTACGTGCGTGTGTGTGTGTGTATATATGTAAACATACACATATAGTCCCAGTATCTTGAGAGGACTGTACATGTCATATGTATAAAAGGCAAGAATGCAGTGTGTTATGATGATTTATCTCTCATAATTAAGGTATCGGTTTCAAAATTATGGGTGTGCAAAAAACGGTTTAGGGACTGGATTGGTTTCTAACCGAACCAAAGGCGGTTCGACTCGGCATAGTATGCAAAGAACCAAATTGATTTTTTTTGGTGGAAAAAACCAGATTGTTTTAAACCGATTCGATTAACCGGTTCGAATCGAATTGGTTTTAAAACGGTTCGGTTCTAAATCGGTTCAAACCGAATTGAATTAGTTTTGAAGCGGCTCAATTTAGTTTGAACCGAATTGAATTGGTTTTGAATTGTATTTTTGTATTATTAAATTATTTTATATTAAACCAATTTCGATTTGGTTCGAACTGGTTAACCACACCGATTATACTTAGAAATTAACCAAACCGATTTTTGTCTAAAAACCGTACCAAAATAGAACCGGTTGGTTCCGGTTCGGATTTTTTTGCTCACCCCTAATCAAAATGAACGGTCACGGTTATATTCATGAACGGATTCAAGAGTTCCACTCAGAGATTAAACTCAATAGAGAGCTGGAAAGCAGTTTTTAGATAATGAAATAAGATGATTCGCAAAAAAATATAAAGAAATTTAGTAAATTTTATATAAAATATTAAATATTTTGTCGAATTCAAGTAGCGATCACCCTTGCCCCGTATCACTAAGTCCAAGGATGGTTATAACCATGTATTATAGTCAACTGATGTTCTAATACATCAATACCTTTCTCTTAGATGAGGTCTAAGTGAAGTCCCGGGTTCGAAAAAGTCCTACATGTACGGTTATACCATGTGCAGTATGTTACTGATCAATTGATGTTTAATATATCAGTAAAAACGATTACGATAATAGATTAGATGTGTTGAAGATGAATTGTAATATGATATAAACTGCATAGTATACCATAGAGGTGTGAACATGTATGAAGTAGATCCAGAACCAATAAAAACCTGGGTTGATATCGATAAAAGTCGGGTAGGTTCCGTTTAATAAAACAAGGAACCAGTCTGTTCCGATTCCGATTAACACGGTACTCGACATCGTATCCGCAACATGTTAGAGATTTATACGGTTATTTTAATCGTTCTTAACTTCCTCATTCGGACTACAATTCACAAACAATTTAAACTGATGTATTCCTAAATTGATAAACTTTCATTTGACATTATAATTATACATATTTAATGAATTTATCGTGATTAAAATATCATTACAACTTAAAATAGATAATAAATAATAATTAAATATACTGTAACATTTTTAAAGTTGCAATATTGTCAAAAGACTATACAAATAGTGATACCCAAAAAGACTATACAAATAATACCCATGAAAAATTTTTAAATATATTAAAATATTAAAATAATTTTGTATTATAGAGGTAAATAAACAAGTTTCAATAACATACCCAGCAGAACCTGTGTTATCTAAGACGTTCCGGGGTAGGGTCTGATTTTAAGATTCAACGGGGTAGATTTCAATTTCGAGATTTAGAAACCGATTTTATATAGAGTTGGGATACCATAAAAAATACAGGGTACCCGTCTGACAATCCTTAATCTACTAACTCCACAAAGGACTCTCCTCAAATTCAATCTTTATGAATAAAGAATAGGGAAAATTACACCAATGGTACATTTCTTTTATGATATGTTTCATAATAGTACATTTTCTTTTTTATTATAATTTAGTACATTTCCTTTATGAATGTTTCATAATGGTACATTTTTTTGTTACAGTTTATTACATTTCCTTTCAAAATTATTATAGTTTATTACAAAATGTCAAACTGCCGTTAACATCGTCAATGCTATTTAGTATTGGTACAACATTAAATTCACGTCCATATAAGATCGCCACGTTATCAAGCATTGACGCTGTTAATGGTAGTTTGACGTTTTGTAGTAAACTATAACAATTTTAAAAGGAAATATACTAAACTGTAATAATTTTAAAAGAAAATGTATTAAACTATAACGAAAAAAAAGAAATATACTATTATGAAACATTCCATAAGGAGAATATACTGAATTGTAATGAAAAAACGAAAATGTACCATTATGAAATATTACCTAAAGAAAATTTACAGCATATATGTAATTTTCCTAGGAAGAATATCTATAATTAGAAAATCTCTACCGTATCGTTGACCAACTTGTTTCGGATCTATACTAATCCAGACACGTTCGGAAATCTTGATGTCAGGTGAGGGCGCAAAAGCAAAAGCAACCATGGAAATTAACTTGTGGAAAATTGAGCTCGTAGAAAAGGAATTCGAAATAGGTCACAATCCCATATTAATGAAATAGAAACTACGAATTTTCCGATCGTGAAAGAGTGTCGTGTTCGTGTTACATATGATAAAAGAGCTAACAAAAATTACAGGGCATGCGATGGATGGAACACGGGAAAAGAAGCAAAAGAAAGCTAGTCAATCCCTTACAATAGTTGTCCACTAACACCAACAATCAGAAAGTACAGCGTGCAGAAGCTATGGCCAGGGTCAGCAAGGCGAACGATAACACGGCGATGGCCATGTCCACCCCGACTCAGAGAATGTCACCGGCAATCGCCTTACCCCGAGCACAAACCGACTAACTGAGCGTAGTAGTAAGAAGTCACGAGCATCTTATACGAGATATAACCAAGGGCAGAGGGCAGACAATGAAACGAATTTACCGTACATAGACACCTCCGGAGCTCGATGATATGCCGCTGGTTTCCAGTAGAAGTCCTTTGAACCAGAGAGGAGTCCCTAGACATGTGAGAGCTTGTCGAAGTGGATTAATCCGGGCACAGCAGTAATGCCCTATTCGTCTAACTCAACGATTCGGGCACGCCTCTCGGCTGCCTTCTTCCGAATAAAGAACCCCCACCTCATTGCAGCCTTTATCTTGAGCCATCCTACGACAGCCTTACCTGATCGGGCCCGGTCCTCGCCGAACGGCTGCGACGATTGCACGTAAGCAGGGAACCCGAACCCGTCCTCGGGAACGCTGATCGAAGTGTGGCCCCCCATGCTGAAGAGATGGAGCAGGTGCTGCATGTCCTCATTCTCCAACATCTCGTGACTCCTCATTCGGATCTCGTCCTCGGTCAAGTACTCTGCGCCCGCCTTGTCGCTGTTCCCGGACCAGTTTGCAAAGGGGTTCAAATTGGATGATGAGTGGATGGATGGGTCTGTGATCTGGAAGCCCAATGGTTGCGAGGCACCGAGGGCTAGCTCCACATTGTTGTCGGTCCCGGTGCTTTGCGATTGGCTGGAGGTGTTGACTGGTTGGTCATGCGAAGTGTAGGAAATGCCGGGAAACTGAGGACTGGGATTCGAAACAACCAGCTGAGACCGCTGGTACTGGGTCGAGCATCCTAAGGGAGAAAACCAAGAATTCAGACAATGACTCGGAGGCTAATACACAATGCTGGATGAAATGAAACGGTTCCAACAGAAGAACAGATGTAGCACTTGAAGAGAGAGATCAATGAGGACTAAAGAATTAGCATTTTTAAAGATGTGCCTACAATAAATGGTTGAAAAGTCGTCTTCGTTTTCCGAGAAAATCGAAGATGAATGAAATGAATGTAACCTTCAATCAAGTCCTTGTTTGTAGTCAGGCAGGACGAATGTAAGCTCACACACGGTATCCTACTCTAATACCATAAAAAATTACCATCGGACCTATAATAGGTTGGACCATATCCATCTAAAGGGCTAAGATTACAAGTGGTACTACCCAGTTCTTGTTATATATTGGGATTCTATTTATTATCTAACCGACGGGGATTTAGTCTCCATAACTGTCAATGAATCCAAAACATCCACTAAGCCTAAAATATTCCCATCCCTACCCATACAACTTTCCTTTCAGACCATCTTAGTTGAGTAATCCACATGCTTCAGATGGTCAAATCGTTTTGTCAAATTAAGCACTCTAGTGGTTAACAAATGGTGACATCAAAGTACAGGAATAATACCTCCAACATGCAAACTTGGATCTGCTGAAGGCTGCTCGGATAAAACCGGAACAGGCAGCTGTGGTAACTGCGGCTGATGATCGATTGAATTGGTGTAACTAAGAGATCCCGTCTGAGGTTCATTACGAGCTGACCTCCTAACCTGCTTGAAGTTTAATAACGACTTGCCGTCGTACTCTATAACTTGACTCCAATTTTCATACGCATTCTTAACCAGAGCATCTAAGTAAACCTGCAAGAATGAAATCAAGTCAGCAGTTTTACAAGCAGGAAGTGCACAGAACAAAATCGAAATGCAAGGAGACATTCCTTTAAGTTGTTTTGCACTTCTAAAGCTCTCGAAAATGAGACATGAAAGGGATAAATTAATGATATATCCATTAGAGTCAGAAAAATAAACAGAATATATATCGAATATGCTCAGTTGAATAAAATTCAAGATCATAAGCAATATCCTGGCATTGATATGACTGAAACTGTAGAATTTAAAATCCAACATATTCGAAATATGTTTCACAGAAACATAAAGGTTGAAAAATAACATGAAAACTTTTCAAATATGACCATAAGAATTATATGAGCTCACCTTCTGACTGTCAGAAAGAGAATCGGCAGGATGATACTGCTCCTCAGAAATAAGTCCGCTCAATTCATAGATGTTGTTAAAAACCACGCCAACACTTCGATTATCCTCGGGATGGTAAATATAAATCTTCCCACTAAGGACACAAGTCTTTGCATGCTCCAAGAGAGCGTCCCACATTTTGTTTGACATGCCACTACCAAGGATCTGTTACAGGAGCCGAAAGTGTAATAATACACTAGGAAAAGAAGCAAACAAAACCCACAAATAATTAAACTACCTTCCAGGAGAACATAACTCACTTTTCGTAATTTCGGCTGATCTCTAACAAGAAGCCGAAGGAAATCTTCGACAGTAAATATCCCATGATTAAATAGCCTCTTGTGGAAGGACCCGTCCTTGCCGATCTTCTCCAATCTCCAAACTTCATCATTAAGTTCAGGTGGATAGTGCTTCTTATACACTGTGCCAAGTAAAAGAGACATGAAACAAACAGATGATGCAAACAGACGAGTTAGCAACTGGTTACCAAGGAGTGCAGACACACATACATTCTCCTCGGTGATCTTTTACGGTGAAGGCATCGGTCTTCGCCTCACGTATACGAATACCCTCACAAAATCCCGATGCAACCTTCAAGCCCAGCCTGAACTTTCTGCTCCTAATCCAGCTTGAGTTATCCGTAAATGTGAACTCCCCAAGTGTTCCTACCCCTTCCTTCAGAGTCACTTGCAAGTCCCCAGTCAATAGAGGCCTCTTTCCTTCACGCTCTTTAACCACATGGCTCTCAAATTCTTCTTGAGTCCACCCTTCATCTTCCTCATTATTGAAATCACCTTCGAGTACGACAACATCCAGTTTAACTGAAGCTTCAGGTCCGAGTGTTACAACATGGCCACTGTTTGCATCAATCAGAACCACATGGACTGCAGCACCCTGTTCCCCCTCCACCTTCCCTCCAGTGTAGAGAGGAAGAGAGAGACATGATCTGAATTTTAACTGTAGGTTTCTCCCATCTGGACCTTCAATTCTCTTTGGCGAAGCTCTGAAATTTCAGAAGCCTATAATAAGTTAAGGGAATAAAGCCAACAGATAATGATGAAAGACAGATGCCTATGTTCCACTTCCACCAGATATATGACTAATAGATCTATTAATTCAGAGAATACCACTGGTACATTGAAAGATTTACAAGCAATCATTCCTACCAATGAAAAAATAGCCCTAGTAAACCACCATTAGTGAAAAGATACGCCACTGACCTTCCATTAAGTCTTGGAGGACCCAACTTTGCCAAAGCACGTTCAACTTCTTCACTGACCTATTCAGATTACATCAGAGTAAGAAAAAAAAATTATACAGCCATAACATTTACAATAGCGGATATCATTGATACAAAAGATTTGGCATTCTTCAACAGGAGGTTAATGACAAGAAAAGAGGAATATTCAAATAAATAGAAATTAAAGGCAAGACATACTAAAGCAATAAATCTTACAACTCTGCGAAGGATCGGCTCCAGTGAAGAGCACAGCTTCTGCAAACTGTCCACCTTGAGAGCTTCTACAATAACACTGCATCACAGTTGAAATATGCGTGAGATCAGGAAGAAAAATACAAGAGTATAGACATCCCAAACAACAACAGAAGAGGTGATTGCCTTAGAGACAACCTTGTTCCAAGAAATGACAGCCTGAAAGGCGAACTGTCAGGTAAAACAGACCCTGGAAACTTTCTGAAAGCTAGAGCGCCAAATAAATAATGTCTTGAAATCAAGCACATCTTATGAAAAGGCCATCTTTAACCATCTAACTGCTCAATTACGCATATTCCTTAGCTCATCGCAAAATGACTCAAGTATCTGTAAATTGAATAGCAATAGCCAGACATGTGGACTTGAACAGCTATGACTTGTAATGCATCATTATCCCACACTTCACAGAAGAAGAGAATGAAATTCAGATGACTAAGTCAACATGAGAGCCAAACAGAAAAAGAGCACTGCCGATCAAGAAAAGAGCCCAATATTACCTTGCAAGAGCAGGTCGCTTTCGCTCAGGCTGCTCCTCTTGGCTCTCCAAACTCCTTTTTCCTCTATTATTCATAGAGTCAGTCCTCTCCTAGATCTGTAGGACACCCAAAGCCCCAATTTTTTAAAAACCAACAATCCTCACTTAGACAAGTCTCCTTAGGCCTAATCAATGTATTGTAATCCTGCTTCTGTGAGCTCTTGGTCAAGGTGAAACAATCAAACTACTAAACAAAACTCATACTGGCAAAAAGGAAGATCTTCCCCCTAACCATAAAGATAGAAGCTAGCTTCTTGTCACTTGCTAACCAATCAGTCCCAGGCAACTAAACCCCAGAACCTAGTTATCAGATCCGTCACGCTATACCACAGATTTAATCAATCTCAGAAACCAGATTCAGCTCAATCAGTCCCATGTTACACCTCCAAGACGGAGCAACTCAATACCCGCTTATCCAATTTGGACACTTCACCAACCGACAGTACAAATACTGGTAAGAAATTCAGCAAGCCCAGGATATCAAGAGGATTCAATCTCCTCCTCTAACTCCACCAATACCCCACCAAGAAAAAAGCCAAGACCCAGCAGAGGAAACAGCAGCAGACAAACCAACCAGCTCCGACGATAGCCCAATTTAAGTGAGACTCAAGACCTTAGCATCTCATCTCTGAGCTGAAGCAAACCCAACAGGTCAAAACAGTAGAGCAATTGAGGGCAAGAAAGAACCTGCGGGAAGAGTATCTGATGGGGTGGCGCCTGGATGAGAGAGAGACGAGGAAGAAAATCAAGGGAAGGATTGATTTTTATTGCCCGGTTGAGTTTGTGTCGGCTCAGTCTCTTGTAACCAAGACCCAAGTCCAGTCCACCTCGACGACTACTGGCCGGTGGGTGGCGCAGATCCCCTGTTCCGGTTCTACGTTAGTCAACGGTAAAGAAGCCACTTATGTTATCTGCCTTATATCAATGTTGGTTTTTCTTAATTTTTTATGTTTTTTTTGCACTATTAATTTTGCAGCATTTTTTTATAAGGTCACATAATTTGCTCATATTAGTCGATAATAATCATAAATCGGTTAAACAGTTACCACCATAGTCAACAATTAAATGACTTAAACCAGTAATAAATCAACAGTATTATAATTAGGAATGATCGAATCCGGGTACTCAGTATTTTTTTACAGTACCCGAGCCCAACCATGTATAGAATCAGTTCCTAAATTTTGGACCCAGACCTTGCCTAGTTGAATCGAACCTTACTCGAAACCTGTAAGATACTTCAGGTTCTGGGTGCCATGTTAGAACATGTTTATTATTTTTTTACATCTATAATATATATTATTTTAATATTTTTCATATGTCTAATAGTTATAAAGTAATTAAATTCAAAGAATTTTGATAAATTATTACTATTTTGTATAGTTATTTTATCGTAATGAAATATATTGTATTTTAAAGTACATGTGTAGTATAATTAATTTATTACTAATTTTTAAGTTACAATGATACTTTACGCGTGATAATATAATTACTATGTCAAATAAAAGGTTATCGGGTTAGGATTATAACTGTTCAAATGGTTCGAGAATAAGAGTTCTGACGAGAAAGTTATAAACAATTAAAATTAATCGCGTGAACCAGTTAACAAGTTTCGGCCCTGATTCCAAATTCAATTTCTTAATTTATTATCTGGAACTTTTACCCGAATTTCATTAAAATCTACTAGGAAATGTCCAAAATTTTAGACAAGTTCAACATCTCAATTATTAGATAATTAAACATTATAACACTAATTACGACGGTCTGAACAACAATCAATGTAAGTATTGGCCTGTCGACGAAACATAGGTAAAAATATAATATAGTTCACAAAAATCAGTGCATATGAAATCCAGATGGATCTAAATAATTTATTGAATGAGACGAAATTAAATAAACGAATTTAAAGACAATCAAAATAAATTGACTTAATAACAATGGACCTGTACTATGTATGAAAAAATAAGAATAAATAAATGTAAAATACTGAGGTGAATTCGTATAATTATATATTTTATTTTTAATTTATTACAATTTAATTTATTTAAAATTCGTTAAGATTATTCCCCATTTTTATCGGTATACTATGTTAATCTTACTTTTTCATTTTTAAAATTTTAAATTATTAATTCAAAAAATGTGATGAATTTTTGCAACTAAAATTTTATATATGGAGCGAGATATGAGAATTTAAACAGTTAATGAAAGATATTTGTTGTTAGGATCGTACTTATGAGAGAGAAAAATGACTGACATTATTATTTTACCTTTAATTTAAAAATTAGATACATATCATAAATTTTAATATATAAATTATATTAAGGAAGAATATAAAAAAAAATCTAACTTTCAAAACGTTTATATAATAAATAGTAAGTATAGATAAAAAAAAATCGATAAAGTTTACATAAAAATTTACTCGATATTTTCGATTTCATGGGACAATGGCCACGCGTCCTAGATGCAACTGTGCTTTGTAGTTATCCGTTCCCCATTTTCAAACGATCGCTATCAGATTGGGCATCCAATTGGATCAGGTCAAAGAGTGGACCTGAATGCAGCTGATTACTGCTCTACTTGTGGTCCGGATCATCTGAAGGACGAGTAACGTGGACGCGTGCAAAAAATCTGGGGTACCACTTGCCACGTCACTCAAATCATTGAACTTTTTTATTTCCACGTACGGGATAAACACATAAGCCTAAAAAAGATATATGAAACATGTGATAGATAAAGAAAGTCTCACATGTGAGATCGATTTCAAATTATTGAACTTTCACCTTTGATTCTTGAGTAAACTGTCAAAATAGTCCTCGAATTTGTACGCGGCCATCAAATTAGTCCTCGAATTAAATTTACCACCAAATTGATCAAAGATTCGTAATTTTGCCATCAAGATAGTCCAGCCGTTAACGGTGTCAAAGAAATCGTGACGGAATCCGTTCATGTGATAAAATTCCATCAAAGTAGTCCTCGAATTTCTATGAGACTACCAAAACAATCCTCAAATTAACTTTGCCGCCAAATTGGTCTAACATTCGTAATTTTACCATCAAAATAGCCTAGTTGTTAAAAGTGTTAAAGAGATCGTGTCTGAATTTTAATGGGATAGTTGACATGGTAAAATTTCATTTATAAATTAAAAAA
>JAOYND010000006.1:2506715-2524437 GCA_025802135.1 Lagerstroemia fauriei | reverse complement strand
CAAAAATTATTCTAGGACATTATTTATTGTACTTTTATTGACCCTATGACTTTCACCTATCATGTTAAAACTAGTGGCGATGCGTCACTCTAACTAAATCCTACTAAACTATATATATAACATTGAGTAATATAATTTATTTGATTCGAATTAAACCTAAGTTACCTCCAATTCTCCCTCCCGATTTCCTTCACCTCTGCGCCTCGCAAATCCTCTCCCTTGCACTCTCTGTTCTCTCTGTCTATATATATATATATATACATACTCATGAAATTTAATCTATTCTACGATGATCAATCCTATTACCTGTACATATCATATTATCCGTAGTTTTTATACCCAAATCATACCAGTTATAATATACTATTAAGTAATAAAATATACTAAACTTGAAATAGATATTATTGACATCCTATTTTCCTTACCTACCTTCCTTCCTTCCCGACCTCTTCGATTTCGTTCCCGTTCTTCTTCCTCTCTATTTTCTTCTTCTACTTCTCTCTCTGTCTTTCTTTCGGTGGCTTGGGGAAATTTTGCAGTGAATGGGCGGTGGAATGGATAAATACATGGGGTGGCTGACAATGATAATTAATAATAATAATAATAATAATAATAATAATAATAATAAACTATGGGCTTAAGGGTGTGTGTGTTTGGCTTCATGGGCAGCCCGTGGGCTCACAGACTTCGAGAGTGCAAGCAGGTTTCTCAAGTTGAGGCGGCCGTGGAATTGACATTGTTGAGGAGCCTGGACTTATTCCGGTGCGAAGCCCTCAGGAAGTTACCGAACCTGTTAAAGCTGCAGAGGCTGGAACATCTGGATATCGGATGTTGTAGGCATATTGAGGTAATTCCAGGGTTCGAGGAACTGAGTAATCTACAACAATTGGATGCCCTTGAGTGCAACGCACTCAAGCTGCCTGATCCGTCGAAGCTGAAGAGTAATGGACTGGTAATAACAACCAAGTGTGTTGAATGATGTTCGTCTTGTTACGAAATTTTGTGTGCGCATAGCATGGTTCATGCTATTCCTTCGTTAAATTTCTTGTCTTATTTTTCATTCATCGATCTGAATTGAAGCCTTTGGTCTTTTTATTTACATTCTGTCGTATACCTGAAGTAATTCCCCCTCTTTAGCGTATAATTGTAAATCATTGCTGATAATGTATGGGTATTTATATCTGTATTACCTTAAATGGCAAAACTTGTGTTCGTACTGTTGCTAATTTCATGTCAAAAATCCGGTAAATAAAGTACATCGATACTGTGGTTGGTTAAGGTTTTTCGGTGCCTTTTCTCGTGTCTAACCTATATAAGTAGTTCTGCGGTTTCGCGTCTAAGGCCTCCAAATTGACTATCGTTAGTACTACTCATCCATATATACATTATACAGCACAATCAATGCAACATTACTGTACATAAAAAACATGATGTACAGAAAATTAAACATGATGCAACATTTCGCCGAAAAACTTCATTCCATTGACGTATTTGCCTGGAACAATGGACAGAAAATTAAAGTTTTCTTACAGTGGGCGGTGTCAGGGATCTCTTGGATTTTTGTCTGATTAAAATTTTGTGCAACAAAAAATGTGAATTTTTCTGCCAAATCTGTAGTAGAAGTGAAGGGTTTGGGCTACTGGACAAAAGAAAATCTTTTTCCTTCTCTTTTTCTAGACATATAAACCTAGAAAGAGGGATGAAAAAAGGGAATACAGTGATACGGAGAATTCTACAGGTGAGAATTGAGAATCCTCTTTCTCATCTTTTCTTTTATTTTTGATTTAATACCAAGAACAGAAAGTGTTTTAATAGCTTGAAATTTTTTCCCATAGCAGCTTTCTCCCTTGGTTATCTTTATTTGATAAATTTCAATTTTTTTCAGGTCACAACAAATGTTTTGAATCTATAAGAGGAGTAAGGGGCACGAAGGGCATCAAAAATTTCACCCACGATGAAAATGAGTCTTTCCCATAATCCAATCCCCCCCAGATGAACAGACCACTGATTTTTTGGACCAAGTCAACTGTCGGCCAGTTGGGTTGGAGATTCCTTGCAAGGCCATCAACCAAAACCTTTCTTTGCTGCAATTGATCAATTATTAGTATTACTACAAAAGTTTCATACGGCACAGCTCCGTCATCGATCTGATTAGAAACATTTCATCCATCCATAGATATCGACTGACTCCTTTCACTTCTATCCCACTTAGCCTACCATTATCATGTGTTCTTTCTGAACAAGAGCAATCTAGTCTACTTTGTGCCAATATGCATATAGTAAACAAAACTTTCTTGATAATGTACGCGTATTTATATCCGTGTTATTATGAATGGAAAAGTGTTCGTTTCGATGTTGATTTTATGTCCAAAAAAGAAAATCCGGAAAATATAGCATGTCGGTTAATTAGTTTTGGCATTGGAAGTTAGTAGTAATCCTCCAGCAACCGAAATTCTTGGGAACGGATAGACCCTTTGTAAACAACGTAATTTTTTTTTTTTTTTTTATGTATGTGCATATTTTGATTTGGGTTAGATGAATATAGCCCATAGCCCATTGGACCTCTATTATAGCCCATAAGTCCAAGCCCTTTCTTTTTCTTCAAACCATTAGCTGTAAAAAAAAAACAAATAAATGCAATGAAACATAACATACAGAACAGAGAACAGACAGAGAGGGCGGGTTGAAAACATAGCCGAGAGGAAAAAGAAAAAGAGAAGAGTTAGGGTTACGTGAGCTAACCAATCAAGCTTCTAGGATCCAAATTCAAGGTAATTAGTAACATTTCTTTAGAAATTCACTTCTTTATATCATGTTTTTCTTGTCTAATTTCATTCCCTTTACTTATATTTAATGAACTATGACTCCATTTTAGGGTAGATGAATTGTTCAAGTTTTCTTTGACGTAATACACAATTCTTGGGCTCAAACAAAGTTTAGTAAACTTAGTAGAGATATGTTATTTAGTATTCCTTCTTGTCTTGGATTTTACCATTGCAAGGGGCCAATTTGGATATTGTTATTTATGAATTTACGATGTAAGAGTTGAGTTTTGGTGAATGGAGTCAAACTTTATAATTATTTCTTGTATAAATTTGGGTTGCTTCTATTTAAATTGACTTGAACTAAACATTGTAAGTTGACTTATATTCATTCCTATGATTATTAGTTATAGAATTTTGTTGGGAAATGATTCTTTAAAGTCTAATTGGAGGAGTTAAGTGCTTTTCTTGTTAATTTAAGCTATAATTAATTGATATAATTTTTATTGATTGAGTTAGTTAGTTGGAAGACTATCAGGTTCAATACTAGTATGGCATTAAATCTATATTTATATTGTAATGGGAAGTAGTTTAGACGGTAAAATGAATCATTTTTCTTGTGATATGGAGATTTCATTTTCCTTTTCTGTGCGATGATAGGCACTGAGGAGGCTACACCTCTACACCCGGAAGGGACGATTCCGTAGACAGACCCGTTGGGAGTTGTGAGTATTTTATTCCATTATAAAATAGAAATATATATGTTAAATATAGTATATAATTATTATATTATTATAGTTGATATGTGATTATAAAAATATGATATACATGAATTAGAATAATGAGTAAGAGGATATAATGTCCATATATTGGAGATGGATGATAAATAATTAATGAGATGTGTGTTATGATTGCTTGGTTGATGTAGCCATGGGTGTTAGACCGTTGATCCGGTGGGATATAAAACGGACGACCGACAGCTGATCCGATGGGTTATAAAACAGACGACCGACCGCTGATCCGACGGGTTATAAAATGGACAACTGATCACGGTACCGTTACAACTCTCCGCGAGGTTAATGCGGCCTTGTGGCTACTTATTGTTTGTATTGGATTCTTGCATGTGTATTTTAAGTATGAGAACATGCGATATATGAATGTGTATATGTATAGTTGTATACATGTGTAATAGAAATTATTATGAGGAAAATGTGATAGTAAGAATAGAAGTTTGGTATAGATTGTACGATTGAATTGTCTGAATATTTAATATATAGAATTTCATTTTGTTTTGAAATGATTTACTCATAGCGATGCAGCTCACACTTTGCATATATATTTTTGTAGGTGATACAAAAGGGGTGTAAGTACACGGGGATTATATTTGGGCCTGCGGGGATCGTTTTTGAGGACTCGATAGAAACTTTTTGCCTTGTAGGTATTTATTGTGCCCGTAGAAGATTGTACAGTATGTTACGACCTGAAAATATTGTTGGCAAATTATAAGTTGTTTTACTGACTTTTTGGGCACTTGTACGGAGATGTTTAATGGTTTAAAGGATTAGTATGGATTGTAATGAATATTATATGAATATTAGAGCAGGTATTAGGATAAAAAAATGGATAAGTATAGGAGAGACTCTGTCAAATATTTGGGTCGTGATACCTTTATACACGATGCCCTCCTTATGGTGCCGAATTAGACACATAGCATCTTAGAGTTCAAACTTTATCATGGTCGAAATTTGAAAGGATAGTTACCGTCGTTGGTTAAGGATTCAGCGCCTTTTCTCGTGTCTAACCAATACAGTATTTCCCATATCTCTCAACACTTAAAATATGAATTGATCCCCCAAAGTAAGTAGCTCTCTTGGATTCCTATTAAATATTGAAATCATCACCATCAACTTTTCTTCTTGCAGCAGAGGTTCAAGGCTTTTCTTTCTTAATAAAGTTAAAGTTATCACCAGATTGCTTTGCCATTTGTTTGCATCTCAGCGTGTACGATCTGATATCCAATGACGAGCCTCATTAATTCATCGAATCAGCCCGCTATCAGGTAAAAAATTTTCAATCCATCATATATTCTTTTGATCAATAGAACTCTAATTGGGGGCGTTATTAATGAAGGGGTGAAGTATTGAATCATTCCAACCAACCCATTCATGTTGGCATTCGCATTTATAGTTTAGCTCTCTATTCCAATCCTATATGTTTGACACATCTTTAAATGAGTCTTACATATTTTAAAGTGGCAAATCCAGTCTTATTTGTAGCCCGATGTTACAACGTTCATTTCTCCTTAAGAATTACCATTACTTCTAAGCTGATGTGAACGTTGCGCTATCAAACCAATCTGTTGTGTCGTTTGTTAACGCTGACATGCACATTTTTAATTTGATGTAAAAATATTGATTTTTTAATTTCCAAATAAATGTAATTACTCATATACACCTTGCTGTTCATCAAAATTTTCAAAGTAAAGTATGTGTTTTACGTAAAATTTCAGTTTTATCTCTCGAGTTTTCCATTTGCTGACGCGGATTCAATGGCCACTAAGCATACTAACAAATACACAGGTGACACCATTCATCACATGCCACCTCAGCAAATTAAAGACTCTGGTTTCAGTTTCTAAAGTTGAAAACTGAAAGAATATGAACTTATAAACTATATCACATGCAGGGAAGAATCTATGAATTTTGTCGAAGGGAGAATTAGGGAGGTTAAAGCAAAAGCAAAAGGAAAAGGATTGGACCACTGGTAACGAATCTCCTCTGCTAATCTACATTAGATTTGCTCTATGAGATAATCTGCACAATTTACTTTCACAACTTTTAATTTTTCCTAAAATTTCAGAAAACGGAAAACATAACCTTAATTATGTCATCTTCTTCTTCTTCGCTTTTTTTTTAACCAAGGGGCCTAGTAAACCTAGAAGGAGATAGAGGAAGGGGGAATAAAGAAGTACGGGGAGCACCAATGGTGAGATATGAACCCAACGCCTCTCGGTCTCGAATCGAGGATGGTACCGACTGTATCAAGCTCCTATCTCATATGTCATGTTCTTTGCTAAATAATGTGAGATGGCACAATAAAAAGGAGTTAATGCAGACGTCCTTTAGTGTGATATATACAAAAAATGTTAACTTTTTCTTCTTCTTTTTTGTAAATATTTGGCTACCTGACAATGAAAAGGGGTTTCAGTGAGATCTGCCACAGTCATGGTTATTGATCGATCTTGAAATTAATAAGTTACGGTGGATTTTTATCGAGAAACTTCCTGTGTCTCTTTATCAATCTGCTACGACGAGCCCATCTCTACCAGGTCTCCATTTAACTAGAAAAGGGAAGAAAAGTTGACAGCTCCATGAGTGTTGTCCCCCATCATATAACATTCATGCAAATGTTTTGGGCGAAAAATATTGCAGATATTCGTTTTTGGCGAATAACATTATTGTCACAATGCGAAAATTCAGCAGAGTTTTCCTTAAAATTTGAACATTCAAAATTAGAAAACAAAGACATGTTATATAACTTCAAAAATATTAAAAAATGGATAATATTAAACAATACTAGAATTTCTGGGTCGCAAGAACTATAATGATTCAAACTAAGTTACAAATTGGCATACTTCTAACTACCATAACATTCTTTCGATCCCCGATATAAAGAAAACTACCTCCGCTCGCCGTGTCGATTATGTTGAGCTCAACTTATCTATAAAAATTAGTATATGAAATGAGTGAGACGCATCTCAGTGAGTAAATAATTCTAAAATAAAATGACTTCTATATATCAAATATTTAAATATTTTAGTTGCATAATTTGTACTGGATTTCTATTCTTACTATCATATTATTCTCTTGCAAATACACACATATATATGCAAATATATCCATATACCCCGTATCTCATATTTCATTCTTGTAAATATACATACAAGAATCCAATACAAACAATAAGTAGGCACAGGACCTCATTAATCTCACGGAGAGTTGTGACGGTACCGTGATCGGTCGTCCATTTTATAACCCGCCTGATCAGCGGTCGATAGTCCGTTTTATAACCCACAGGATCAGCGGTCGATCGTCCTTTTTGCATTCCACCGAATCAACGGTTTAATACACATGGTTACATCAACCAATCAATTATAACATCTTATTTACTATATTTCATCCCTTTTCCAATCCATATACATACATATATATATATATATCAGATTTCCTTATATAGATATCATATTTCCATAAACTCATGATAGGTACAATAATATAATAATCATATTTCATGTTTAATATATATAGCTCCATTTCATAATGGAATAAAATACTCACAAATAGTTTTGCCAAAGTAATCCATCGATCGAGCCTCCGACACATGACGATTTTGCTCCCTTTGTCCCTTCACCAATTTAAATCCTAAATCATCTATCAGTGCTAAGAAAAACAATATAACGCAATAAATCACCAATCATATAAATTTAACAAGAGTATAACCTCTATCCACAAGAGGTTTGAATTGTAACGAAAATCATACATTCAAGATTTTAAAGCAAGATGATTTTTCCTAACCTATATAACCTACCATTTCCTTGATTTAACATGTTAGTTAGAAACTTAAACCCAACTCCTCCAATAAGATTTAAAATAATAATTTCCCAATAAAATTCTATAACTAATAATCATAGGAATAAGTATAAATCAACTTACCTTGTTTAGCTCAAATCAATTTAAATAGAACCAACTAAAATTTATACAAGAAATAAATTATAAAGCTTGATTCCACTCACCAAAACTGAACTCTTACTTCTTCAAATAATATATAACAGTCTCTAAGTTGGCCCCTTTTAATAGAAAATCCAAGACAAGAAGGAATATTAAATAATATATCTCTACGGAGTTTACTAGACATTATTTGAACCCAAGGATTGTATATTACATCATAGGAAGCTTGAACAATTCATCTACCCCAAAATAGAGTCTTAGTTCATCACATCTAAGTACAAGCAAATGAAATTAACAAGAAAAATATGATAAAAGAAGTAAACTTCTAAGGAAATGTTGTTAATTACCTTGAATTTAGATCCTATAAGCTTAATTGGTTCCCCACCCAAACCCTAGCTCTTTTCCTTTCTTTCCATTTCTGCTATGTTTCCGCCCTCTGTTCTGTTTCTTTCTGTTTTCTGTCTGTGTTTGTTTCGTTTTCTTCTGGGGGAAGAAGATAAATACATATTGAAGTGGGCTAATTCACTTAAAGGTAAGGCTTGTGGGCTTACGGGCTTATAGGCTCCAATGGGCTACATTGATTTTTTCCCACGATTAAAACATGCATAGACATTCTAAGATTTGGAAAAAAAAAATTTAGCGTTGTTTACAATTGTGGATCTAAAACTTTATTTTAATTTCTGGATATTTCAAAGCAGAACTCACTGATAAGTCTTCGGTTCAAAATTCCGACGCGACCTTTTCTTGCAATGTAGCCTCACCAAAAAACTTCCTTCTCTTTTTTAGGAATCTAGGCATTGCTTGGCCTGAGATAGAGAGGAAGGAAGGAAGGAAAAGGAGTGTTACTTCAATTGATGATGGCGTGTTCCTTGGAAATAAGAATAAATTCCAACCAAAATGTCAAACGGCCAGGACAAATTTCACATATCTTCGAGTATACATTCTCTCTAGTTTACAGGCGACAAGAAAGGGAAGAACATTGTGAGACTATTGCTATGGCTTCCGATGAGCATCCAAGGTACCGTGTTTTTCCTAATGTTATATGCATTGCAGCTTCGATCATTGTCCTGGTGTTCCTTGTTGCTCGGTTCTTGAGTAAGAGGAGAGGGTGCATGGCAACTCCAGCGAGGAGAATGCAGATGTCGTGCAGGTATCACTCTTTTGCTATGCTGCTTGACGTATATGATCACTCTAATAATCATTTAAAGCAAATCACCAATTTGATATTAATGAAATGCTTTATTGAATGTTTGTACTTGCAATATATGCCATGCAATAGTAGCAGCATCAGAAGCTAGATCGGGGCCACAATGTTCCGTCGACCTCTTCCTCAGTTGATCCGGAGGTGAAACAGCAGTGGATGCAAGAGTTAGATGGAAGCCACAATGTTCAATCGACCTCCTCAGTTGATACCGAGACAGGCCACGAGTTTGAAGTCTTCCTGAGTTTTAGGGGGTTCGACACTCGCAAGACATTCACGGGCTATCTCTACCATAGCCTTAAGGATGCAGGGATCCATGCTTTCATGGACAACAAGGAGCTCCGAGTCGGCGAGGAGATTGGCTCCATGCTCACGAAGATGATCAAGCAATCAAAGATTGCTATCCCTATCTTCTCCAAAAATTATGCTTCTAGCAAGTGGTGCCTTAAGGAGGTGGCGGAGATGGTGAAATGCATGAAGGAGACCAAACTGCTGATCATGCATGTCTTCTTGGACGTTACACCTGATGAAGTCCAACATCAGAGAGGGAGTTATGCTAATGCATTCTTTCAGCATGAGAAAAGGTTTGGCACAGAGGTGGTTCGAGGGTGGAGACGTGCTTTAGAGGAAGTCGTGAAATTGAAGGGTTTGGAGCTGAACACTGTGGCAAACGGGTAACTTTTTACAATCGTTAATTTTTCGTTTGTGTTAATCAAAATTCAAAAGTTTGTTTCCTCTAGTATTCTGTTTGAATCAAAGAGTTTGGTTGCTGGCCTTAGAAGCAATCTCTAACCCAACAGGCAGGAAGCCTACTTGTTTCAAAATCAATCAATGTCTTGCATTGAGGGACTTTATGAACGTTTATTAAGGAGTAGTTTCATTCACTTTCTCTTGTTTCTTTACTTTGATTCTCATCCAAACAATGGGTTAAAATCACTTTGGTACATATGAATCCCATGCATTGGAAGCATCCCATTTGGTTTTTTTTTTTAAAAAAAGTTGGTAGAATTAACATCACAAAAAAATAAAGGATGCTCATAAATGATTTGCGTAAATTTTTTATCAGTTGTTAGTTCTAGAATTTCTAATATGTTAACTAAAAAGTTTTAATCGGAATTAATTTTTTATAAATCAAAATCTATGTATGCGATAATATGTTCAAATAATCAATTTTTTTGTTAGTTATAATGTTTTAAATATGTAATAACAAATGGAATCAAATTTTATTTCAAATTAATCCAAATAAAAACTGAAGCTTTTCATTTTGTTTCTACTTCCTACCTATTTCAACTATCTGTTTGCTCCTAAAGATTCGATTGAGATCAATCAATAAGAGGAGTTGAGGTGGCCGCCAGTGAGCCCCTCCATCTCTTCCTACCCTTTTTTTTCCTTTTTTTTGTCCAAATTCATTATTTTATTGACATGAAAGCAAGTTTTTTAATATTAAAATAATAAAAGGACTAATACTACGATGACCAAATCTATCCCAAAAGAATTTAGCATGAAAATCATAGAAGAATGAGCTGATGATCAAATAAGTATCTTTTCCCTAATTTTCAACTAGTCCTGACGACCAAACGTTTATTTTACTTTTCAAAAAACAGGGGGAATTCACAAACTTTATTGTTGCAAGAGTAATAAGACAATTAAAGAAATCCTACTTGGAGGTGAAGAATATCCTAGTTGGAATTGAGGGTCGTGCAGAAGTACTACTGAAAAAGTTAGGAGTTGGCATAGATGATACTCGGGCTATCGGGGTTTGGGGAATGGGAGGCATCGGCAAGACAATACCAGCCAAGTTTCTCTACAACCAGATTATGGATAAATTTCAAAGTAGTTCCTTCTTGAGTAATATCCGAGAAACATCCAAAACTAGAGGCCTTCAAAACTTGCAAAGCAAACTAGCCTCTAACATCTTAAGGTGTGAGCGAGAGGACTTTGCTAATGTCGAGGAAGAAATCAACGCTCTTAAGGAAAGTTTTCGTGATAAGAAAGCCTTAATTCTTCTCGATGATGTTGACCATATTAACTAGCTTAATGCTCTAGCCGATGTAAATGGTTTGGTCGAGAAAGTAGGATTATCATAACAACCAGAGAAAAGGAAGTATTACAACAGTTTCATGTGCAATATCTTTATGAAGTAACACTAATGGATGATGGTCAAGCTTTAGAACTCTTTTGCCAACATGCCTTTGGAGATAAGTTTCCTAGAATTGGGTTTGGTGAAATGGCTAGTGATATTGTCAAAATAACTGGAAGGCTTCCTCTAGCACTTGAGGTTATAGGTGCTTATTTATCCATCTATGGGGGGAGGAGGGATATATGGAAAAGCACAGTGGAGAAGTTGAATGTAAAACCAAACATGGATGTTCAAGATAAGTTGAAGATCAGTTATGAATCATTGGAATGTGAGCAAAAGGAAATATTCCTTGACATTGCATGCTTTTTTATTGGAATGGATGTGAGGCTAGTGATTCCCATGTGGAAAGATGCTAAGCTTTTCCCAGAAGAGGAAATCGAGATACTACTTATGAAGTCACTCATAAAAATCGCAGAGGACAGTATAATATGGATGCACGACCAGTTCAGAGATGTTGGCAGATATATCATTGAGCAGGAAAACTTCAAGGAACTGGGACTGCAAAGTAGACTATGGCGTGGTGAAGACACAGTCAACGTATTAGCAGGACAACAGGTATGGCAATTAAGTTAATATCAATATTTTCATTCAATCTCCAATTTCATGTGACTGTTGATATTCAGCTTAGGTTTTAGTTCATGAAAATACTTAAGATATGTGCGTGAGTCCCATTTAAATTTTTGGTATAGGCGACATCAAAAGTGGAAGCCATCAGTTTAGAAGGATATCACTTCGTTGAGCAACAAGATTGCCTTCACGACCAAAATGTTTAGGAACCTGCCAAGTCTAAAGGTTCTTGAGCTTGATGGTGTGAGACTCGGAGGGAGTTTTCAGCATCTTTTCCATCAGCTAAGGTTGTTAGGTTGGCACATATAGAATGAATCTCCACCGGTGAACTTAACGCTCAATAATCTAATTGTTCTTGATCTATCACGGAGTTTAGTTCCCAAGCAATGGATAGGACTGAGCTCGATTAAGGTATCACCAATTAAATTTTAACTACGAATTCATTCTCTCCGTTTAGTTCCGCATCTAAACTGTTTAGTTAATTACATCTTTTTTTTGTGTTCTTCAGATTGGGGCAAAGTTGAAAGTTCTCAATCTTAGAAATTGCTGAATAAGCGGGACTCCTGATTTTCAGTATGTCCGGGATTGGAGATCTTGATTCTTGAATCATGCCTAGAGTTGATCTACGTTGACCCATCGATCGGGCTTCTTAAGAATCTGATCCTCTTGAATTTGAGGAATTGTTGCAGTCTCAAGAAGTTGCCGGAGCAACTTGGTTCACTAGAGTCACTGGTCGAGCTTCTCATTGACAAAACTGAGGTAGAAGAATTACCTATATCGAGAGGTATGAGGAAGCTTGAGATTCTATCTGCCCACGATTGCAAATATCTTCCAGAAATTCATGCATCTATTGGATCCCTGTTGAATCTCAAGAGACTTCAATTAGGAAACTGCCCGTATCTTCGAGCCCTACTTGACCTTCCATATAGCTTAACCTGTCTAAAAATAGAAGCCTGGTCAAAGCTGACCTTCCTGAACCTCACAAACTTGGTAAAGCTAAAAGAATTAAGCTTGGTCGGGGATCTCGAGCTCAAGGATGGCTGCCTCTACAGCTTAAGGGAGCTCGAGAAATTGAGTTTGAGGTCAGTATGGATAAGCACCTTACCAGAGGAAATGAGTAGCTTTCTTCTTCTTGAAGAGATTCATATTTCTTGGTGTGATGGATTTCAATGCATCCCAACACTTCCATCAAGTTTGTCTGTCTTTAAAATTGATCATTGCAACTCACTCAGGAGATTACCGGACCTTTTGAACTTGAAGAATTTGTCGACATTGGAGGTAGAATATTGCTCCAAGATCAAGGAAATTGAAGGCTTGGGAAATCTCCTGTCCCTGAGAACTTTGTCGACCAATGGCTGCCCTCTAAATAAGCTAGACGGCCTTGAGAGGCTCGATTCCATAGCTCAAATCTCTATCATGTATTCCAAAGTTGAAAGACTGCCCAACTTATCGAAGTTGAAGAACTTGAAGGAGCCGTATGTATCAAAGTGTGAAAACCTAGCTGAGATTCAATGTCTCAGCAATTTGAAGAAGCTAAAATGTTTAAGTCTTGGTGGCTGCCTGTCACTCGAATTCTTGCACGAGTTGCCTAACTCTTTGGAGTATTTCTCGCTTCAAGACTGCAATTAGGTTTCGCAACTCCAGGAGCTTGCAGAGTTGGAATCATTGCAAATGCTTAGCATAGGTAGGTGCAGAAACCTCAGGAAGTTACCGAACCTGTCGAAGTTGCAGAGGCTGGAGTCTCTCTATATACATGATTGTAGAAATATCATTGAAATTCCAGGACTTGAGGAAGTGAGTAATCTGCGATTTTTGGATGTCTATAGATGCGACACACTTAAGTTGCCCGATCTGTCAGAGCAGCAGATGAGGAATGGGCTGGTAATAGTTGATAGAGAGATCATATTAGCCGCACTATGGCGCAGATTAGAGGAAAGAGCCAAGACAAACCCATGAAGGGAAGTGAGGCCAGAAGAGGAACCTCCATCCCCATTATCATTTCTGCAATTGATTCTCACAAGATTAATCGATCAATTTATAGTGTTAAAAAAAATTTACATGTAGCAAGCATCTTAAAGTTCGAACTCATCATGATTGAAATTTGAAAGTATGGTTCATGGCACAGTTGGTTAAGGAGATTTAGCGCCTTTTTTCTCCATCATGTCTAAAAAATATTAATGCAGTTTCGAAAACAGGAAATTTAGTCACAGGAATTATATTGCTTCCAGAGCACATTTCCACACAGATCTCTCTGAAACAATCAATTAATGTAAACTTGATTCCACTAGGTAATGAGCTTTCTTGGATTCCTTTTAATCTTGACATCACACCACCATCAACATTTCTTCTCTTAGCAGAGATTCAAGGCTTTTCTTTCTTAATAAAGTAGAGTTGTCTCCAGTTTGCTTTACAATTTATTGACACATCTCGGTGTGCACGATCTGATATCTAGTAATGGAGGATGACTTTTGCGTAATGGTGTCACCACGTGAATGCGCTTACGCGGTGACATCAATTAATGAAATTTAATTATTTTTTGATAATGAAGAGTTTATTCTCTCAAGTCCTATGAACACCCTCACAAACCGATGGATCCAGTAAGTCATGTGCAAGGTACATGTGTGGAGGCTTCACCAAGGGTTACGTGCTCAAAGGGAATTCAAACATTCGACCTCGTGGAGTTTTAAGTGATTTAAACATACATATTATCCACTCTAATTAATTCCTGTGATAGTTTTAAAAGCCGGACTGAATCAGACGATCGGACTGGTCGTACCGAGAATGGTCACCTGTCTGATCCGATTTTGTCAATTGCTCCGTTTGCCATCAAAATCGGGTTGAACCATGCTGGCCGCCCAGTTTGATCGGGTTTTGGACGAACCCATCAGAACTGGTCAAGGAACCGGCCAGGTAAGAAAGGTTAAAAAAATTAAAAATTAAAAGATAAAGTTACAAAACAAAAGGAAACCTTAAACATGACTGTGGAGGCTCTGTTCGACAATTTAAGGCTGCCATTGATTGCTGCTGCTGTTGCTTCGACTGCTATTGCTGTTGCTGTGTCGAGCCTCCACCTTCTCTCTGTGTCGATCTGCTGCTTCAAGCGAGTGTTGCTGCTCCTGTTTTTGAGCCTTCGCTTCTTCCCTCTGTGTCGATCTGCTGCTTCAAGCGACTGTTGCTGCTGCTGTTTTGAGCCTTCGCTTCCTCTCTCTGTCTCGATCTGCTGCTTCGAGCAACGATTTGCTGCTTTGAGCGATTGCTGTGGTCTTCTGTCTCGATCTTCTGCAACGATCTGCTGCTTCAAGCAACGATCTGCTGCTGTGGTTTCCTCTTCTGCATCTCACGCCCTTGTGGCTTCGTCTGACTGTTGCTGAGATAAGTGTGCCCTGTTTTACACCTTACGCCCCTGTTGCTTCGTCCGATTGTTGTTGCCAACAAGTGCCCTTTTCTGCACATCACGCCCTTTGCTGCTTCGCATGACTGCTGCTACTGATGGTGAGATTCTGAGCCTGCTTGCCTGCAGCTGTCTTCTGCCCTATTGTTGCTTTTGTTGAACACTGGATTTGCCATCTTTGTGCTGCTATTTGAATTTTGGGTTGCCTTTTTGTCGTATCTGCGCTGCTGCTTACAATCTTTGTGGCTTGAACGCTGATTTTTATCAATTGTTCTGTCAAACCATATATTGTTGCCTCTTGAGGTTGTATGACCAAGATGATGAACGGTTTTGGATTTAACAATTATTTGTTATATTGGTTTGAATTTGGTTGCGTGGATTGTGGGTATATTATGTGTATTTGGAATTTGAACGGTGGATATATTTTGATTTTGGATTTAAATTTATATTTTTATATTAAACTTATATATTATTGTGATTAGACTAAAACTTAAAGTTATAAATTAATGTCTAAAATATGATATTTTACATTCTTATTCTTAATTTTATATTATTATTATTATTATTTCTAAAAACTCGGTTAAACCCATTGAACCCCGGTCTATTAATTTGTTGGGTTCCACTATTAATTTGCCACTAGCCCATCTCGACCGTCTCCCATGGTCTCCATTTATTAGTTTTTATCAAGAAAGGAGAAAAAATTGGTAGCTCCCTGAGTGTCCCACCATAACATTCATGCAAATGTTTTGGGTGAAAAATGTTGCAGATATTTGCTTTTGGCCAATAGAATTGCCGATCTAAAACTCTGTTTTAATTTGTGGATATTTCATGAAAGAACTCACCAATAATTCATCGGCGCAAAATTCCGACGCGGCATTTTCCTTCAAATGTAGCTTCACCGAAAAACTTCCTTCTCTTTTTCAGGAATCTATACATTGCTTGGCCTGAGATAGAGAGGAAGGAAGGAAGGAAAAGGAGTGTTACTTCAATTGAATGTGGCATGTCCTATGGAAACAAGAATTAATTCCAACTAAATATCAAAGCGACATTGCAAATTTCAAATATCGTCGCGTACACATTTTGCTGTGAGGGTTCCCATCCGTTTCTCTGTCTTATAGGAGACAAGAAGGGAAGGGACATTGTGAGATGACTGTTGCTATGGCTTCCGATGAGCATCCGAGGTACCCTGTTTTTCCTAATGCTATATGCGTTGTGGCATCGATCATAGTTCTTGTTCTCCTCGTCGGTCGTTTCTTGCGCAGGAAGAGAGAGCGGCATGGCGATTCCGGCGAGCCAAATGTAGATGTCGTGCAGGTATCACACTCTCTCGTTACGCTGCTTGATGGGTACCACTCCAATAATCATTTTGATATTACTAAAATGCTTTATTGGATGTGTTGACTTGCAATATATGTCCAACAGCAGAAGCAACTGCCAGATGGTAGCCACAATGTTACGCCGACCTCTTCCCCAGTTGATCCCAAGATGGGTCACGAGTTTGAAGTCTTCTTGAGTTTCAGGGGGTCTGACAACCGCAAGACATTCACGGATTGCCTCTACCACAGCCTTACCGATGCGGGGATCCGCACCTTCAGGGACAACGAGGAGCTCCGAGTAGGCGAGGAGATAGGGCCAGAGCTTATGAAGTCGATCAAGCAATCAAACATCGCCATCCCCATCTTCTCCAAAGACTATGCTTCTAGCAAGTGGTGCCTCAAGGAGGTGGAGGAGATGGTGAAGTGCATGAAGGAGATCAGACAGCTGATCATGCCTCTCTTCTTGGACGTTACACCTGACGAGGTTCAACACCAGACAGGGAGTTTTGCTGCTCCATTCGCTCAGCACGAGGAAAGGTTCGGCCCGCAGATGGTCCGAGCGTGGAGACACGCCTTGGAGGAAGTTGTGAAGCTGAAGGGTCTTGAACTAAATACATTGGCAAACGGGTAAGTTTCTCAGATCTTTAATTTTTATCTCTGCTCCTGAAATCCGGAAATTCGTTTCCTAAGGTATTCTATTTGAATAAAAAAGGGTTTGGTTGATGGCCTTCGTTTTTGTTGGAATTTATGCCAAAAGAAACCTCCCATTTCAACAAATGGACTTGGAGAGGAAAATTTCTCGAAATGCGTCTTGTCAAACGAGCATGAAATTTTATACTGATAATTCCAGGCCTAAAAGTCGACCCGGGATCGAGATTACCAGGATTCTATCATAGTTAGTAGAACTTTTCATATTCTTTTTTCGGTATCCGGTGTTCCCATAGTAGATTCAAAACCTCTACGTTAACCTGAAAAAGAATGAAACTTATCAACCAAAGAAAAAATTTCACCATATTTCTTGTTGGTATTAAATTAAAAAGAAAAGGAAAAATGGGGTAGGGATTTATCCTTTTTCTTAAATAAAAAATATCGATATAAGGAATTTATGAAGTATAAATATGACTTAAATATATTTATATAAGCGAGCTAAATTATAAAAATTGATCTATGCATATATTTTTTTATACATTGCCAGTACTAGAACTTCTAATATTTTAACTAAAAAATTTTATTCGTGATCTTAAAGTTATATTGATCGAAATATATGCATTGTTTGTTCTCCTATTATTTTAATAGGAGAACAAATAGTGTAATGATTAAATATGTTCTCAGAAAGATTTAGCATAAAAGAAAGAAAGGATTAGGGCCTAATATGCACTTATTACTAATTTTTTAATTAGACCTGACAACCACACATTTATTTTTATTTTTCAGAAATCAAGGTGAATTCATAAAGCTCATTGTTGCAAGGGTAATCAAACAGTTAAAGAAACCCTACTTAGAGGTGACGAATTTCCTAGTTGGAATTGAGGATGGTGCAAAAGAACTCGTTAAAAAGTTAGAAGTTGGCACAGATGATATTCGGGTAATCGGGGTTTGGGGCATGGGAGGCATAGGT
>JAOYND010000006.1:2489747-2506615 GCA_025802135.1 Lagerstroemia fauriei | reverse complement strand
CATTTCATCCAGCTAGAAAGAGCGGAACGGGTCACCGATGAAATCCTGGCATTCTTCGGTAACGTCGGACCTTCGAACTGAGGCTTACATGAGTTATTGGGTTGATCTGCCATAGTCGATGTCCTGCGGAAGAGCAGTCGCTTATCGCAGAAATTAAATTATGTACTCTCGGCCCTTTTAGCCTTTATTCTTCTGGGCCTATTCGGATCCAGCCCAAAGGTCAGAATTACCCTTTCGAGTGGAGGCTCCATACGCAGCACCCTAAGTCCTACAAGTGCAGATGAAACATGTCTTGCAACGTCTTTATTTTCTGTACGTATTATATAATATTCATAAACTCAATAGATCCGGACTAATTTAAATTCGAATTCTTTGGTCAGCCCACTAAGGGCTTAAAACTTTCCCAACATGAATTTTCTTCCATTTACAATACTCGAATTTGAGACATTATTAAGGGTACAGACACCTTACCATTGAGTATCAAGAAGGTTGGTTGCTAGAGTATTACTATTAATGTCCAATGGCCAAATTTAACCTATACACTCCTTTCTTCAGACTTTTTGTGTGCTGCTTTGATTGGTCAACTTAAGTGTGTTGCATCCCCGGAAATCTAACACTCGCAGATTAATCGGCTCCTCGAGTCCTGGAATTTGAAAGTACAGTTCATGGCACGGAGTGTTCCATAATTGCTTCTCGTCCCTTGATCTTACTGATAGCTTTGAGAGCGCCCTCCCACTTCTCCACTTTGTTCTTTCCATAATTGGTCACATGCTCAGCCATAAAATTCTTGTATACAGGCGTTTTGAGCTTAACATCGGCTGGCGTCACTTTGTAGAAGATGGGCACAACCGCTTTGTGTAACTTGGCCATCCTTCTGACCTCACGAAGGCACCACTTACTGGCAGCAAAGGTTTCAGAGAAGGTGGGAACGCATATTTGGGAGCCTTCGATAGCCTGGAGGATTGTTTCAATCTTATCACCGATGGCGAGCTCATCATCGTCTCTGAAAACTCGGATCCCTACGTTGACCATGTAATCATAGAGGACATCAGCAAATCCTTGCCGAGTATCCGGGCCCCTTAAAGTTCAAACTTATCATGTTTGAAATTTGAAAGTACAGTTCATGGCACGGTTGGTTAAGGAGATTCAACACCTTCTTTTCTCGTGTTTAACCAATATTAATGCAGTTCCAAAAACAGGAAATTTAGTCACTAGAATTATAGCAAATTTCCACAGTTCTCTCTCAGCAATCAAATATAAATTTGATTCCTCTATGTAAGGAGCTTTCTTGGATTCCTCTTACTATTGAAATCACACCACCATCAACCTTTCTTCTTTCAACAGAGATTCAAGGCTTTTCTTTCTTAATAAAGTAAAGTTGTCACTAGATTGCTTTACAATTTATTGATACTGTAATTCGAAATAATAAAATGACAATCTCGATGGCTACAATAATAATAGAATATTACGAAAATAATTTTTATTTTCTTTCTATAGGCACGGTTTCGTGCAAGAAAGACCTTATCAGAAATAAGAAGTATGAAATAAAGAATACAATAATAACTGAATTAACAAACTAAACAAAAATTTGTTACTGATAGTCGAATCGTCGAGGCCTGTGGCGGTCACAATTTCCTTAAGACTTATTTGTCATCCTCTGGACGTGCTGAGGAAGTGTGGACTTCAGTCTCCCAGAATACAATGACTTCTGAGCTTGAGTCTGCAGGACACCTGAAGCTGGAGGTGAACAAGAACTGAAGCTGGAAACCATCGGAAAACGATGCTATGCAGAGAAGGGAGAGAGCTCGAGAGCTGTGGTGTGCAGAATCCTAAGGACCGGGGTCCTATTTATAGTGCAGGAGGAGGGTTGCTGGTTTAATGGCAGAGAACCGGAGAATTGAATGCCTGAACTTGCCTTAAATGCATTGAACCGACCCTTAATTGCAATGAATCGGGCATTTAGAGCCATTAATTGCATCGAACCGGCCATTAAAAGGGGCTGAACCGGGGTATTAAGTGCCCTTATTAGGACCGACCGATTAATGGCCTTAAATCCGTGGCTTAATGCAGCCTTAACTCGGTGCTAATACACCTAAACCGCTCACTGGGGAATTCGATGAGACGGACCGGTTCAGTTTGGCCTGGGGAAAAGAAAATCATAAGAAATGGCAAAAAGACGATTTGCACCTCTAACGCAGGCGCAGGAGCCACGAAGAAGTCGTTTATTATAGCTGATGAGGTTACTCATCATAGAACCACTATTAGCTTATAAACCCTTTTAAGTTGTCATCCCTTATCATTGTTGGATTGAATTCCCACCATTCCCACATGGGTTCTCATGGGCTTGGGCCCTTGTGGGCCTCTTCACAGGCTTTTCTCAACCCAATCCTGATTACACATATAAGTCCATGGACTTAAAGTCCAATCCAAATTCCTTCAATTTCTCATTCACTTAACCATTTTTCCAACAGATATCTCTCGGTGTTCACGATCTGATATCTAGTAATGGATAAAGTCTTTTACGTAACGATGACACCAATCAATGAAATTCAATTAATTTTTTTGACAATGAGGAGTTTATTCTCCTAAGCCATGTGCAAAGTAGATGTGTGGGGGCTTCACCAAGGGCTATGCCCCGGGTGTCTCACCATGACATTCATGCAAATATTTTGGGCGAAAATTTTTGCAGGTATTTGCTGTTGGCAAATAGAATTGTAGATCTAAGTCTTTGTTTTAATTTATGGATAATTTCACGAGAGAACTCACCGATAAGTCGTAAAAAATTTTGATGCAAACTTTTCTTGCGAATGTAGCTTCACCAAAAATCTTCGGGAATCTATAAATTGCTTGGCTTGAGATAGAGAGAAAGGAAGGAAGGAAGGAAAAGGAGTGTTACTTCAATTCATGATGGATTGTTCCATGGAAACAAGAATTAATTCCCAACAAATATCACAGGGACATTGCAAATTTCAAATATCCTCACGTACACATTTTGCTGTGAGAGTTCCCAGCCGTTTCTCTATCTTATAGGAGGGAAGAAGGGAAGGGACATTGTGAGATGATTGTTGCTATGGCTTCCAATGAGCATCTGAGGTACCGTGTTTTTTCCTAATGCTATATGCCTTGTGGCACCGATCATTGTCCTTGCTCTCCTCGTTGCTCGTTTCTTGCGCAAGAAGGGAGGGCGGCACAACGATTCCGGCAGGAAGAATGCAGACATCGTGCAGGTATCACACTATCTCATTATGCTGCTCGATGGGTGTCACTCTAATAATAATCATTTTGATATTACTAGAATGCTTTATTGGATGTGTGTACTTGCAATATCTGTCCAACAGCAGAAGCAGCTGCTAGATGGAAGCCACAATGTTTTGCCGACCTCTTCCTTGGTTGATCCCAAGACGGTGAGGAGATTGGCCCTGAGCTTATGGAGTCGATCAAGCAATCGAAGATCGCCATCCCCATCTTCTCCAAAGACTATGCTTGTAGCAAGTGGTGCCTCAAGGACGTGTAGGAGATGGTGAAGTACATGAAGGAGAGCCGAAAGCTGGTCATGCCTGTCTTCCTTGACGTTACACCTGATAAAGTTTAACACCAGATGGGAAGCTTTACTGAATGATCAGTTTGCTTGGCATGAGAAAAGGTTTGGCCCGGAGATGGTCCAAGGGTGGAGACATGCTTTGGAGGAAGTTGTGAAGCTAAAGGGTCTTGAACTGAATACAGTGGCAAACGGGTAAGTTTCTCATGTCTTTAACTTGTATTTCTTCAATTGTGTCTTGCCGAGAGCATGAAAGTTTATATGGATAATTCCGGGCCTCGAAAGACCCAGAATCAAGATTACTTGAATCCTATCATAGTTAGTAAAACTTTTCATACTCCTTTTTTGTGTTTGGTATTCCCACAGTAGATTCAGAACGTCTACGGTAACTTGAAAAAAATGAAAATTATCAGCTAAAGATAATCAGGGGAGAAAGCTAAGATGAGAAAAAATTTCACCATATTTCTTGTTGGTATTAAATTAAAAATAAAATGAAAGATGGGGTAGGGATTTATCTTTTTTGTTAGGTACCATTTCAAATGGAATATTGGTAATTATCCTTTGATTTAAATAAAATATCGATATAAGGAATTTATGAAGTATAAATATGACTTAACTATATTTATACTAGCGAACTAAATTATATAAATTGATCTATGCATATGTTTTTATAGATTGCCAGTACAAGAAATTCTAACATTTTAACTAAAAATTTTTATTCGGGATCTTAAAGTTATATTGATCGAAACATATGCACGTGATAACTCGATCAAATTACCAAATTATCATGTAAATAATTTTTATACTATATTATCCAACAATTTTGTTGTAACCTTTTTTATACAAATTTCTAATGATATAAATAAACAAATAAATATAGAGGAAATCACCGGTATGAGTTAGTTCAAGCAATTAGGTACTTGATCTCCTTAAGCAAAGATTTCGGGGTCAAGTTATTATGAATGGAGAAAATTTATACTGGAAGAGTTTTACCCTTAATGGATCGACCCAACTCGATCTAGATTGGTTAGTGGCCAATACAATCTTTGGATACTAATGGTTAGACTGAAAAAATAAAGGGAATAATTCTGAATTAAATCAAATGGAAACTAGGATTTCTCCTTTCCAATTTTGATTAGGTTGTATTTTCATTTTCAATTCTAGGCTACGAGCCAGAGGACCCCTTAATAGAGCCGATCAAGGCCAAGTATCTGTGTTTTGTAAAGGTTGGACTGAGATACCTCAGTCACAGGAGGAGATGTTTTGGTCACTTAGCCACTCCATCTCCCCCCACCCTTTTTCTTTTTCAAAATTTATCATTTTATTGTCATATCAATGAGCTTTTCGATGCTAAAATAATAGGTGAACTAATAGTATAGTGATTGAATCTGTCTAAAAAAGATATATTATAAAAGAATAAAAGGATGCCTAACGTGCACTTTTTACTAATTTTTTATTAGACCTGACAACCACACGCTTATTTTTATTTTTTAGAAATCAAGTTAAATTTATAAAGTTCATTGTTGTTGCAAGGGTGAACAGACAGTTGAAGAAATCCTACTTGGAGGTGAAGAGTTTAGTTGGAATTGAGGATCGTGCAAAAGAACTCGTGAAAAAATTAGCAGTTGGCACAAATGATATTCGGGTAATCGGGGTTTGGCATGGGAGGCATAGGTAAGATAACGCTTGCCAAGTTCGTCTACAACCAAATCCTGGATAATTTTGCAAGTCTTAGTAACATCCGAGAAACATCTAAGAATCCTATAGGCATTGAATACCTGTAGAGCAAACTAGCCTTTGATATCTTAAAGTGCAAACCAGAGGACTATGCTAATGTGGATGAAGGAATCAATGTGCTCAAGGAAAGGCTTCGTGATAAGAAAGCCCTGATTCTTTTTGATGATGTTGATCATATTAACCAACTTAAAGCTCTGGCAGCAGATGCTAAGTGGTTTTGCCGAGGAAATAGGTATTGCCCCAGGATCAAGGAAATCAAAGGTTTGGGAAATCTCGTCCCTGAAAACCTTGACAATCCAAGGCTGCCCTTTAAATAAGCTGGACAGTCTCGAGAGGCTCGAGTCCTTCAATCGAGTCCGGGTCATCCGCTCTAGAGTTAAAAAACTGCCCGACTTATCAAAGTTGAAGAACTTGCGGGATCTAGGTGTATCAGATACCCCAGAGCTGGTTGAGGTTCGAGGTCTCAGCAGTTTGAAGAAGCTAAAAAAATTAGTCATGGCAGGCTGAGAATCCCTCGAGTTGTTGCCGGAGGTGCCAAGCTGTGTGGAATTACTTAGGCTTCGAGAGTGCAAGCAGGTTTCTCAAGTCGAGGCGGTCGCGGAACTGACATCGTTGAGGAGCCTGGACTTATTCCAGTGCGAAGCCCTCGGGAAGTTACCAAACCTGTCTAAGCTGCAGAGGCTGGAGCATCTGGATATCGGATGTTGTAGGCATGTCGAGGAAATTCCAGGGCTCGAGGAACTGAGTAATCTGCAACGCCCGATCGGATGAAGCTGAAGAGTAATAGACTGGTAATAACAACGAAGAGCGTTGAACGATGTTAGTCTTATTACGAAATTTTACTTGCTGATTGCATGGTTCATGCTATTCCTTCATTAAATTTCTCGTCCTATTTTTTGGTCATTGATCTGATTAGAAACCTTTCGTCTATATTTATAGTTATCGTCCGACTCCTCTTACTTCTACTCAGCTTGTGATCTGTTACAATGTGCGGTGGAAAAAAAAAAAAGAAGAAAAAACAATCCTGTCTGGTTTGTGTGTGTGCTGCCTATAGTATACAAAAATTCTTGTTACCGATTTGAAAACTCTCTCTCTCTTTTTTTTTTATTTAGTGGATAAGTCACCGATACGAAAATTGATGGATCTAATTTCACCGAAGAACTTCATTCCGTTCACGTATTTTCCCAGAAGAATGGACAGAAAAATTAAAGTTTTTACGGATCAAATTTCACCGAGTCTACTCTGTGCCAATATGCATATAGTATACAAAAATTCTTGATAATTTATATCATTATTATTATGAATGGCCAAATGTTTATATATATATATATATATATATATATATATATCCACGTTGCTTTTATGTCCAAAAAAAATCCCGAAAATATATCATTTCAGTTGATTAATTTTGGCGTTGGACGTTAGTGGTAATCCTCTAGCAACCAAAATTCTTGGGAACCGATAGACCCTTATACATGATGCCCTCCCTTATGGGACCGAATTAGACATGTAGCATATTAGAGTTTGAACTTTTTCACCTTCAAAATTTAAAAGGACAGTTACTGTCGATGGTTAAGGAGATTTGGTGCATTCTCTCGTGCCTAACCAATACAGCATTTCCCATACCTCTCAACACTTAAAATATAAATTGATCCCCCAAGGTATGAGTAACTCTCTTGGATTCCTCTTAAATATTGAAATCACCACCATCAACTTTTCTTCTTCCAGCAGAGGTTCAAGGCTTTTCTTTCTTAATAAAGTTAGAGATGTCGCTAGACTGCTTTACAATTTATTGGCATCTTAGCGTGTACGACCTGGTATCCAATTAAGGGTTCTTAAACTTAGATTGATGGATGAGAATGTGTTCGTTTATCGAACTCCTCATTTCTTTGTCCTGTCGTTCTTTTAACTTAAAGGTAGATGTGTTGTCTTGTAGGTGGCTGATTCTCTAAGGCTTTTCTTTATATTGAATTAGAGTGTATGTGTAAATGATATTAATTGAACAGTTCGGTCAAGAGCTGAATTTCTAAGTGATTCCACCTAACCGTACAAATCAAGGAAATTATATAGGAGTGATTGGTGTATAATATATTATTATATGATCATATAACTTGATTTCGTCTTACACTTATTATCTATAAGGGGCCGAGGAGGCCTAGCACGTGCACCCAGAAAGATTGACCTAGCAACTTATTCTTGAGAATTGAATATTCATTGAGATACGGCTCACACTTTCCGCATATTAGTTTTTATAGATAAGTTTGGAGTTTACCGAATCGACGCGGTGAGCAGAGGTAACTTTTTGATAGCAGAGAATCGACTGGAGATTTTGATAGAAGTTTTTATCCATATGTGTAAAGTTCTGTATTATTATGTTGCGATCCGAAAATTTAGTATAGATTTATAATGTTTATTTTGGAAAATTTTTAGGTACTACAGCAGTTAATGTTTTCTGATTTAAAAATATGATAATATAGGGGAAATTCTGTCGAATTTTCGGGTTGTGACATGTAAGCGGGTTTCTCAAGTCGAGGCGATTGCAGAACTGAACTTATCCTGTTGCGAAGCCCTTAGGAAGTTACCGAACCTATCAAAGCTGCAGAGGCTGGATCATCTGTATATCGGATGTTGTAGGCATGTCGAGGAAATTCCAGGGCTCGAGGAACTGAGTAATCTGCAACGGTTGGATGCCCATGAATGTGATGCACTCAAGCTGCCCGATCCGTCGAAGTGAAGAGTAATAGACTGATAATAACAACGGAGATCGTTGAATGATGTTAGTCTTGTAAGGAAATTTTACATGCAGATCTCATGGTTCGTGGTATTCCTTCGTTAAATTTCTCTCATCCGACTGCTCTTACTTCTACTCAGCTTGTGATCTGCTACAATGTGCTGTAGAAATAAAGAAGAAAAAACAATCCTGTCTGGTTTGTGTGTGTGTGTGTTGCCTATAGTATACAAAAATTCTTGTTTACACTCTATCGTGTATATATATGCATGAAGTAAATCCCTTTTGTAGAGAAAAATAGTTTGATACATTTGGTACCGCTTGTATCCTATTAATGACAAAATTTATATTAGTACCGTCATTGATTTCATATAAAAAAACTGGTAAATAAATTATCATCGTTAATGTGGTTTTTTTGATAACCGAGATCATCGTTAATGTGGTTGGTTATGGAGATTCAGTACCTTTTTCTCGTCCCTAACCAATATAAATAGTGTTGCAGTTTAACTACGAAGGCCTCCAAATTAATGATCCAATCAGTACCTGTGAGCCCAAGGATTTGATAACTTAAGCACAATAAATTAGTTTAGGCCAGAAGCCCATTAGAGCCCACAATGTCCATTTAAGCCCAATAGTTATTTTATTTTATTTTTTTCATTGTTATCAGCCAACCCCACGTACATATCTCTTCCTTTCTACCTTTTCGTGGCAGTCTGCCATTTTTCTTTGCAAAGCACCGAACAGAGTCTGAGAGAGAAGAGCGACAGAGAGGAGAACGTAGAGGAAGAGGTCAAGAGGAGAAATGGGTAAGGAAAAGAGGATGCAAGTAAAATCCATTTCAAATTTTTAGTAACTTTTATTATTTAATAGTATATTATGGTTAACATGATTTGAGTATAAAAGTGTGGTTAATAAGATATGTGAATGTTATAGGGTTGATCATGGTGGAGTAGATAAAACTTTATAAATATTTTTAGGATCATTTTTATTTGAAGATATATGTGAACATAATATATATATTGATTTTTAGTACATTAAAAACGATATGGAGTATAAGAAGTTGAAACACTAAGATGGAGAAACGGGAGAGTGGTTTGAATACATATTAGCAAACGGTAGTAAATTGCATCATAAGTATAACTGAGGTCATATTGAAATAAACTTTGTGAATTTAGTTTTGTTAATCAGCTTGTTGAAATCCTTGATATGAAATTGTACTTGGTGTGGGTGATATTATCTGTATTGATATGATTTAAGTGTGGTTGAAATTGACTTGTTTTATTCCGATTATGAGTGCTTATTGATATGAGTTCATTTGTACTGCGGAGAATTAAGTATTCTATGACTTATATTGATTTGATTATATGGATTGAATAAGATTGAGATGCATTGTTAATTGGACATGAGGATGGTTACGAGGTATGTACGATTTTAATATGTATTCAGTATTTATTGACGTAGGATTATAAATTAGTTGAGTTGCGTGATTATAAATGAATTATTCTGTTTACTAATTATATATAATTCATTTTACTTTAGAGTTGAATATTCACTGAGATGCGGCTCACACCTTCCGCATATTATTTTTACTGATAAGTTTGGAGTTTACTAGATCGATATGGCGAGCAGAGGTAGCTTTTTGATAGCGGGGAATAGATTGGAGATTCTAAATAGAAGTTATTTTGGTTATTTATACCGTTCTGTATTATATGTCGCGGCCCGAAAGTCGTATTATAGTTTATGATTATAAATTTTAGATATTTCCCAAAGTTATATAACATGTTTATATTTTTTTGTGATTTTTGGAATATCTAAATTTTAAAGGAAACTCTGCCAAATTTTCGGGTCGTGACAGTACTACTCATCCATAGACATCATACAGCACAATCAAAAATAGGAAACTTATTTGTTCGATCCCACGTTGGTTATCTCAAAGAAGACTAACAGATTTATAAGAGAACTGTGTACCTTCACTTATTAGCTTAAACTTTCCAGTGAATCCGGTCTGACCTCAAACTCGAGATCATATCCCGATATTTTGGAATTATCTGTTCATCTTCCCGTTATTTTATCTTATTTTACTACAAACCTATCCCGATTACGTGCGTCTCCCTTGTTCTGCATTTAACTGGGGAAAGTAATTACATGCAAATGTTTTTGTCTAATTGTGTTTGTGGATAATTTTCCTTTTCTTTCTGGCGAAAAGTGTTACCGATTTGAAACTCCCTTTTTTTGGTTTAATTTCCAGAAATTTCAGAGTTAGAATTAGTCACCGGTACGAAAATTGATGGATCAAATTTCACCGAAAAACTTCATTACGTATTTGCCCAAAAGAATGGAAAGAAAATTAAAGTTTTGTTACAGTGGGCGGTGTCAGAGATGTCTCGAATTTTTTTAGATCCCGAACACGATTAAAATTTTGTGCAACTCGAAATGTGGATTTTTTCCGCTAAATCTATGGCGGAAGTGGAGGGCTTGGGTTGCTGGACAAGAGAAAGTCTTGTATATAAAAATGTCATCACTGGTAGTACCAATAAAATCAAGCGATTTTTAGTATTATTTTTTCAGTTAAGTTTTATAAAGAATTCTTGAAAAATTGGCTTGATTTTATTGGTTGGTGTCACTATGTAAGCACTGCCACGTGGTGACACCGTTACACACAATTCTTTGTCGCTAAGCAGAGGGCTCTTCATTGTATTCAGAGTTAGGGTTTTCGATTTTCTTGCTCCCGAACCACGTATATATTGGGTGTCCACTTTTCTTCTATATTCTCTCAGTGTATTCGTTGATTGTTTTGGTTGACCCAATTCCCAACAGGTGGCAATTTTATAATTTTTGTAGAATCTGTACATTGCTTCGCCTGAGAGGAACAAGAAAGAAAAAGGAGAAAAGGAGTTGCTTAATTCGATCGATGATAGCGTGTTCCATGGAAACAGGTATTGATTCCTGCTAAATATCAAAGTGACGTGGGCCAAAAGGAGATTCTGATTCTACCATCCTTCCTAATTACCAATACACACTTGATGTGATCAACCAAATTTCACTTACCCCTCATACACATTTTGCTGTGTGAGAGTTCTCTTCCGTCTTTCTATTTCACAGGCGAAAAGAAAGAAGAAAAGGACATTGTGAGACTACTGCTATGGCTTCCCATGAGCATCCAGGATATCGTGTTTCTCGTACGGTTATATGCGTTGCGGCGTCGATCATTGTCTTTGTTGTTGCTCGCTTCTTGCACAAGAGGAGAGGGCGACATGGCAATTCCAGTGGGCCGAATGCAGACATCGCACAGGTATCACAATCTCGTTATGTTGCTTGACGGACATCACTTTAATAATCGTTTAAAGTGAATCACCATTTTGATATTACTGGAATGCTTTACTGGATGTGTACTTGCAAAATATGTGACCTCCAGCAACAACAACAGGAGCAGGAGCAAGAGCAAGAGTCAGATGGAAGCCACAACGTTCCATCGACATGTTCCTCGGTTGATCCAGAGACGGAACAACAACAGTTGCAGGAGTTAGATGGGAGCCACGACTTTCCGTTGTCGACTTCTTCCTCTGTTGATCCAGAGATGAAACAGCAACATATGCAAGAGTTAGATGAAAGTCACAACGTTCCATCGACCTCCTCACTTGATATCGAGACAGGCCATGAGTTTGAAGTCTTCCTAAGTTTTAGGGGGTCCGACACTCGCAAGACATTCACGGACTATCTCTACTTTAGCCTTACAGACGCAGGGATCCGCACCTTCAGGGACAACGAGGAGCTCCATGTCGGTGAGGAGATCGGCCCCGAGCTCATGAAGTCGATCAAGCAGTCAAAGATTGCTATCCCTATCTTCTCCAAAAATTACGCTTCTAGCAAGTGGTGCCTCAAGGAGGTGGCGGAGATGGTGAAGTGCATGAAGGAGACCAAACAGCTCATCATGCCCGTCTTCTTGGACGTTACGCCTGATGAAGTTCAACACCAGACGGGAAGTTTTGCTGATCCGTTCGCTCAGCACGAGGAAAGGTTCGGCCCAGAGATGGTTCGAGGGTGGAGACATGCTTTAGAGGAAGTCGTGAAACTGAAGGGTCTGGAATTGAGCACAGTGGCAAACGGGTAACCTTCTACAATCCTTATATTTTCATTTGTGTTAATTAAAATTCAAAATTTTGTATCCTTTAGTTTTCTGTTTTAATCAAAAAGAGTTTTGTTGATGGCCTTAGAAGCAATCTCTAACCCAACAGGCAGGAAGCCTACTTGTTTCAAAATCAATGAATGGCTTCTATTGAGGGACATTATGAGTGTTTACTAATAAGGAGAAATTTCATTCACTTTCTCTTGTTCCTTACTTTGATTCTCATCCAAACAAACTGTATTAAAATCACTTTGGCACATATGAATCGCGTGGATTGGAAGCATCCACATTTGATAATTGTTTTTTTTTTTTTACAAAAGGCTTGATAGAATTAACATCAGTCACAAAACTAAATAATGATCATATATGATTTACGTAAATTTTTTTTATTAGTTGTCAGTACTAGAATTCCTAGTGTCAACTAAAAGGTTTTAACTAGAATTTATGTTTTATAAATCGAAAATATATATATGCCACAACCTGTTCAAATAATCGAATTTTTATGTCAGTTTATAATGTTTCAAATTAATCCAAATAAAAACTGAAGTTTTTTCATTTTGTTGCTACTTCCTACCTATTTCAACTATCTGTTCCTCCTAAAGATTCTATCGAGATCAATCAATCAGAGGAGAAGAGGTGGCCGCAAGTGAGCCTCTCCAACTCTTCCTACCCTTTTTGTCTAATTTTTTGTCCAAATTCATTATTTTTTTAACATGAATAAAAGGACTAATAGTTGGAAGACCAAATCTATCCCAAAAGAATTTACCATGAAAATAATAGAAGAATGAGTTGGTGATCAAATAAGTATTTTTTCCCTGATTTCAACTATTCTTGACGACCAAACATCTATTTTATTTTTCAGAAAACAAGGTGAATTCGTAAAGTTTATTGTTGCAAGGGTAATTAGACAATTAAAGAAACCCTACTTGGAGGTGACGAATATCCTAGTTGCAATTGAGGATCGTGCAGAAGTACTAGTGAGAAAGTTAGGAGTTGGCACAGATGATGTTCGGGCCATCGGAGTTTGGGGAATGGGAGGCATAGGCAAGACAACGCTGGCCAAGTTTGTGTACAACCAGATTGTGGATAAATTTGAAAGTAGTTCCTTCTTGAGTAACATCCGAGAAATATCCAAAAATAGAGGCCTTGAATTCTTGCAAAGCAAACTAGCCTCCGACATCTTAAGGTGTGAGCGAGGAGAATATGCTAATGTCGGGGAAGGAATTAGTGTTCTTAAAGAGAGGCTTCGTAATAAGAAAGCCCTGATTCTTCTTGATGACGTTGACGATATTAACCAGCTGGATGCTCTGGCAGCAGACGTTAAATGGTTTGGCCGAGGAAGTAAGATTATCATTACAACCAGAGAAAAGAAAGTATTAGAACATTTTCACGTGCAAGATCTTTATGAAGTTGGATTAATGGATGACGATGAAGCTTTAGCACTCTTTTGCCAGCATGCCTTTGGAGATAAGTTTCCTAGAATTGGCTTTGTTGAAATGGCAAGGGATATTGTCAACATAACTGGAAGGCTTCCTCTAGCACTTGAGGTTATAGGTTCTTATTTATCTGTCTATGGCGGAAGGGTGGATAAATGGAAAAATGCGGTGGAGAAGTGGAAAGTAAAACCAAGGATGGATGTCCAAGATAAGTTGAAGATCAGTTATGAATCATTAGATTACGAGCAAAAGGAAATATTCCTTGACATTGCATGTTTTTTTATTGGAATGGATGTGAGGCTAGTGATTCCCATGTGGAAAGATGCTAAGCTTTTCCCGGAAGAGGAAATCGAGGTACTACTTATGAAGTCACTAATCAAAATCGGAGAGGACAATATAATATGGATGCATGACCAGCTTAGAGATCTTGGCAGATATATTGTTGAGCAGGAAAACTTCAAGGAACTAGGATTGCGAAGTAGACTATGGCATGGTGAAGACGCGGTCAATGTATTAGCGGGACAACAGGTATGACAATTACATGAATGTCAATATTTTCCTTCAATCTTCAATTTCATGTGACTCTTGATACTGAGCTCAGGTTTTAGTTCACGAAAGTACTTAAGATGTGTGCATGAGTCCCATTTATATTTTTGGTGTAGGTGACATCAAAAGTAGAAGCCATTAGTTTGGAAGGACAACAAGATTGCCTCGATGACCAAATGTTTAAGAACCTGCCAAGTCTAAAGGTTCTTGAGCTCAATGGTGTTAGACTCAGTGGGAATTTTCAGCATCTTTTCCATCAACTAAGGTGGTTGGGTTGGCATAGGGAGAACGGATCTCCACCGTTGAATTTAATTCTCAAAAATCTAATTGTTCTTGATCTATCACGGAGTTTAATTCCCGAGCAGTGGATAGGACCGAGCTCGATTCAGGTCACACCAATTAAATTTTAACTATGAATTTATTCTATCTGTTTAGTTGCATATCTAAATTGTTTGCTAGTTACATCTTTTTTGTATTCTTCAGATTGGGGCGAAGTTGAAAGTTCTCAATCTTCGAAATTGCCGAATAAGCAGGACTCCTGATTTTTCAGCATGTCTGGAATTGGAGATCTTGATTCTTGAATCATGCGTAGAGTTGATTTACGTTCACCCGTCGATCGAGCTTCTCGAGAAGCTAATCCTCTTGGATATGAGGAATTGTTCGAGATTGGAGGAGTTACCAAAGCAAATGGGCGCCATGAAGTCACTGGTCGAGCTTCTCATTGACGATACGAAGGTAGAAGAATTACCTATATCAGGAGGTATGAGGAAGCTTGAGATTCTATCTGCCTCCAATTGCAAATATCTTGGGGAGATTCCTGCATCTATTGGATCCCTGGTGAATCTCAAGAGACTTCAATTAGGTAGCCCGAATCTTCGAGCCCTCCCTGTCCTTCCATATAGCTTAACCTATCTACAAATAAAAACGTCGTTGTCAATGCGGACCTTCCTGAACCTTGTAAACTTGGTAAATCTGAAAGAATTAAGCTTGGAGGGGAATTTCGAGCTGGAGGAGGGCTGCCTCTCTAGCCTAAGGGAACTCGAGAAATTGCATTTGAGTTCACTACAGATAAGCACCTTACCGGAGGAGATGAGTAGCTTTCTTCATCTTGAAAAGGTTCATATTGGACCGTGTGGTGGACGTCAACGCATCCCAACACTTCCGTCAAGTCTGACCTTCTTCAAAATGGAATATTGCCATTCACTCGAGAGATTACCAGACCTTTCAAACTTGGAGAACTTGTGGACGTTAGAGGTAATGCATTGCTCCAAGATAAAGGAAATTGAAGGCTTGGGAAATCTCCTGTCCCTGAGAATTTTGGAGACAGACGGCTGCCCTTTGAATAAGCTAGACGGCCTTGAGAGGCTCGAGTTCCTAACTCGAATCCGTGTCACCTCTTCCGAAGTTGAAAGATTGCCAGACTTATCGAAGTTGAAGAACTTGCGGATGCTAGATGTATCATTTTGTGAAAACCTAGCTGAGATTCAACATCTCTGCGATTTGAAGAAGCTAGAAACATTAGACTTACATGGCTGCCCGTCACTCAGATTCTTGCCCGAGCTGCCTAACTCTTTGCAAGATTTATCGCTTGGCCGCTGCAATCTGGTTTCACAAGTCCAGGCCCTTGCAGAATTGGAATCGTTGCAACTTCTGCGGATATCCAGTTGGGACGCGCTCACGAAGCTACCGAACCTGTCGAAGTTGCGGCGGCTAGAGCATCTCGTTATACAATGGTGTGAGAATATCGTGGAAATTCCAGGACTCGAGGAAATGAGTAATCTACGATATTTATATGTCCATGGATGCGAGCAGGTTTCCCAAGTCGAGGGGCTAGCAGAATTGATGATGCTGCAGAGCCTGTACATGGGGCGGTGCAACTCACTCACGAAGTTACCAAAACTGTCGAAGTTGCAGAGTCTGGAGCGTCTCGACGTGCAAGGGTGCGAGAATATCGTGGAAATTCCAGGACTCGAGGAACTGAGTAATCTGCGACATTTAAATGTCTCTGCATGCAAGCAACTTTCCCAAGTCGAGGGGCCAGCAAAATTGGAGATGTCGCAGAGTCTGATCATGAGGCGGTGCAATGCGCTCATGAAGTTACCAAACCTGTCGAAGTTGCGGAGGCTGGAGCATCTCAATATGGAAAGGTGCGAGAATATCGTGGAAATTCCAGGACTCGAGGAACTGAGTAATCTGCTACATTTGGATGTCTCTGGATGCGAGCAGCTTTCCCAAGTCGAGGGGCTAGCAAAATTGGAGATGTTGGAGAGTTTGCACATGAGGCGGTGCAACTCACTCACGAAGTTACCAAAACTGTCGAAGTTGCAGAGTCTGGAGCTTCTCGACGTGCAAGGGTGCGAGAATATCGTGGAAATTCCAGGACTCGAGGAACTGAGTAATTTGCGACATTTAAATGTCTCTGAATGCAAGCAACTTTCCCAAGTCGAGGGGCTAGCAAAATTGGAGATGTTGCAGAGTCTGATCATGAGGCGGTGCAATGCGCTCATGAAGTTACCAAACCTGTCGAAGTTGCGGAGGCTGGAGCATCTCGATATGGAAGGGTGCAAGAATATCGTGGAAATTCCAGGACTCGAGGAACTGAGTAATTTGCGACATTTAAATGTCTGTGGATGCGAGCAACTTTCCCAAGTCGAGGGGCTAGCAAAATTGGAGATGTTGCAGAGTCTGATCATGAGGCGGTGCAATGCGCTCATGAAGTTACCAAACCTGTCGAAGTTGCGGAGGCTGGAGCATCTC
>JAOYND010000006.1:2469205-2488330 GCA_025802135.1 Lagerstroemia fauriei | reverse complement strand
GGCCTGGGAGATCTACTGTCCCTGAAAATTCTGTCAATCAAAGACTGCCCTTTAATTAAGCTGGATGGTCTCGAGAGACTCGAGTTTTTAAATGACATCGTGTCGAGGGTTCCCTAGTTGAAAGACTGCCCGACTTATCGAAGTTGAAGAGCTTGCGAAGGCTAGATTTATCGCGTAACTACGAGCTGGTCGAGATTCAAAATCTCGGCAGTTTGAAGAAGCTAAAAGTACTAGTTATGCTATACTGCTCGTCACTTGAATTCTTGGGGGAACTACTAGATTGCTTGGAAAGCATAAGTGTTCCTGCTTGTAGGCGGCTCAGGAAGTTAACCAACCTGTCAAAGTTGCAGGGGCTGGAATATCTCGATGTGCAACTATGCGAGAATCTCGTGGAAATCCCAGGAGTTGAAGAACTAAGTAATCTGCGACAACTGTACATCACTGGATGCGACGCACTTAAGTTGCCCGATGATCTGTTGAATCAGAAGAGGAGTCTGACAATCTATCGGTAATAAATAGGATACTACCGAATCATCCTGGTCGGACTGAACCTCCTCCCAAGCAGGCCTACTTTTAATCTACCCAGGCGACACAGGTAAGCCACATATCATTTCATTTCTTCTTTTCCATCATATGCTGATCTCCCCCCCCCCCCCCCCACACACACACACACACACAGATATATATATATACACACACACACACACTAGACGCCCATATTTGTTATCTCAACCGAGTTTTATACAATTTAAGGAATTAATTATAATTAAATTTTTGAGTAAAAATATTTTATTCACACTTCTAAAATGTGTTGTTTTAAAAGAGGATTATGATGAGTGAAATTGCGATGTTTAATTTGAATGTGTGAATTGTTGATGAAGAAAATAAGAAAAAACTACCAATAAAAGAGAGAGAGATGCCCTGATTGCATGCATATTCGTAATTTGAGTATATTTAATAGAATGTTTGAAGGTTATAGGGTTGATTAAAGCGGTGTAAATTAAGTCTCACGAGCATTTTTATGGTCATTTTGATTGAATACATATGTGAATATACGATATATGTTAATTTTTACTATGATTAATATGATAGAGATTGAAGAGATCCAAGAAAGGCCTTTTGGTGACCAAGATCAGATAAGGACTAGTTAAATGATTGTGAGCACTTTTTTCCACTGTAGAATAATTTATCATATATGATTATACTATCTAATACATATACTTACTAAATTTTATATAATCAATTAGTAATATTTCAGTAGAAGTAATATTATAAAGTGATATTTCTATTTTACTATGCACAGCTAAATATATGAATGAATATATGCGTGATATTGTCAAGCAATTTATATGCCAGCATGTGTATCATCATGGGTGACTTGTATTTTGCATTATTAATTGTGATTGTAAATAACAATTATGACCGTTAAGCCGACGGATTAGAAATGAGTTAAAAAAAGATAAAAAAAAGTGGGAAGATAGAGATTTACATTATCATTGGTCTCCAATGGAATATAGAAATCAAGAGTAATTGGAAATTACTCTTGTCGTCAGAGGATAATAGGCAGCTCCCACGAGAGTGCGTTGTGCATATGAAGGGCACCGGAAGATTTCGTGAGTAAAAAAACTAGATTGGTTGAGTCGCGGAAACACAGTATCATCGAAAAGCGGAGTACCAACGTCGTCATAACTCTGTCGTAAAGAAAGTACGATCCCATCCCAAAGAAAGTGTATGATACTATTGAGCATAATGGTTGATGTTCTTGTTGTGGTGTGAATATATATATATATATATATTGCTAAGAATTTCAATTATAATATTATTCTAATTTAGAAATTTGTACTCACTGAGCCCGCCGCTCACCCCATGCGAAATTTTTCTTTTCAGCAAAGTAGATGGAGGACAAGTCGCTTGGAATTGCCATTTTGTTTCGGGGGTATGCGTAAAGTCTTTTGTAAATAGGACTTAAGGGAATGAGGACGACTTGAAGTTTTGGTTGAGATTGTTTTTAGATGATGGAATCAAGATAAGTAATGGTTGTGAAAGTGATGCTAGAATAGATATTATCTTGATGGATATTATAACATTTTTTTGTTTGATATGGAATGTTACAAAAATAAGGGAAAATTCTATCAAATTTTTAGGTTGTAACAACTATTGTAACTAAAAGACCTCACTGAATCAAGATGTCACATTTCGATTCTCAAGAATAAGATTTTTCGGTATGCCTTTCATCCAAATCTTCCCTCTTGTGTCCAAAGTATAATTCTCCCTTCTCAGCTGTATTTTGAGACAGTGTGAGACGCACGTGTAGCAACTTTGTAATTTCACTGAATACATACATACAAGCGGCATCTGCATGTGGAGATAACAGCCACAGATCTAGGAACCTCGTTTAAGGGTGTGAATGTTCATAGAAGAGTAATATGACGAATTTATGAGGGTAAAATAGGATAATCCAACAAAAAAGGACAAAATTGTCAAGTAAAATGTGTATAATTTGTGAAGGAGTTTTCTTGAGTGCGGGGGATCAACCTCGAACATGTATGCAATTAGGTGACCTAATAATCGAGCCTACTTTTTTGTCCAGAAAAGTAAGAAAACTCGAAAATTCAAATTAATCCTATAATTCCGAAAAATTTAGCTTAGTTGTGGTAAATTTTTTGCATGAATTTTTTAATATGGTTTAGGTTTCGGTTTTTATTTTTCTATGTCAAAAACTGAAACGACATGGAGCCTTTTCAATTGATAATGTATATTCAATTCCATATATAACATATCAAATAACCCTTTTAACTTTATATATGATAAATTATCAATATTTTTTCGATTATAAGGGAGGCTCATGAGTCTGATACAATGAAATAAAAATAAATAAAATGGGTGCACATCGGTATTTCCAAGGCCGTACACAACAGCATCCGATAAGTTCCTCAATTCAAAGCTTTAGCTCTATAATTCAACGTTTTAATTTATTTGCATCATTAATTAGAACTTGCAATCTTCCACAACAAAAAACATTGCATCGCCATTCCAATTACGAATGAATCTTCCGTCTTCTAATTCCGAAAGCCACATAGTCAAAAGGGCTAGTATATTAATTAGGCATGTACTTTGGCTAAACTGTCACTTTTAGCTCAACTTTTTCGCTGAACCTATAAAGGCTCAAACTTTAAAACATTTGTCAAATTTAGCATGGCGTCACGAAATTTGTCAAAATTGATAGAACTTACTGACTTGTCACATTATTATTGTACATTTGGCGGATGGAGAATGGTGTGGCAGAGCCATATGGACGAGTAAGGCACAATGTCATTTATGCCCAACTATCAAAGTCTCTGAATTTAAAAAACGAATGGCACCAATGTAATTTCTTCTATTGAAAATTAGAAATCACAATTAGGGCTTCTATTCTTATGTTCTAGCCCTAATTCAATTCTTCTGTGCTTGATAACTCTGTCTTCCTCTTAAACCTTCCTCTCTTTTGTGCAATTATTCACCAAGATAATGAGTTTCCATTCTCTTCTGTTATCTTCTATTCTCTGTAACTATTATCAGCAATTGTTCGTTGTTGTCGAAGTTAGGGCTTCATTTTTTGCAATTGACCGCAATTCTCTGCAATTCTTGAACCTTTTGGTAAGGGAGAAATGTCGGCAATAGAAGTGGAAGGGGAGATTGAGGAAGGTTCATTCAACTCTTCTCAACCTAGCATTTGTAAGGCTTGCGGTCATGGAGTTCAACCAACACTTTTCACATCAATTGCATATACTGAAAGGCATGGTTGCTTGTCATTATTATTTTTATCTTCCCCCATTTCCATTGCATTGTTGTGGTCAGCACTAATAATAACTTTCAAATTAAACATTTTTTCTGTTGCATTTTTACCTGGAAAATGTTAATAATAGCTTTGCACAGGAAGATGATTGTCGTTATTTCCAATGGTATGATTCCAAAGATCATTGGCAACAAAAATTGTAGTACAGCCATTGATTGATAAAAGAAGAGTTCAAGCACAGCAAATACTACTGATATGTTTTATTGTGTTTGTTGTCTTGAATAGTGGTTGGAAGAAAGAGCGTATGCTATTGCCATGAAAGAGCTTAGGTGTTAAGGAGTTGGAGTATATGTATATTTGAAAGGATCGTGTCAATGTTCTATTTTATTTAATGAAAAAAACCCATTATTTTGCCATTGTTCCATTTGCCTTAAGCTCTATGGAAAACAAAAGATAATATATTGATATTTAACAAAAGTCAATTACATGTGAAATGTTCCAATAAGTTCAAAATGACATGTGCTTGTTCTTCTGACATTCAGTTAGGTTATTAGCCCTAAAAAATAATAAAAAAGAACACAAAATTAGGAACGAAGATGAGAATGGAGAAAGCCTTACTCGCAATAATTTTATCACATGACAGTATTTACGTAATGATATTAACCAATTAAATTAATTTCTTTTTACGATTTTATAAAAATATTTAAAATAATTAAATTTTATTAATTTTTTTGATAATAAAGGAGATGTATAGGTCTAACGCAATGTTAGAAGAGAAATAAAATGGGCACATAAACTCCCTTAATGAATATCAAATTCTCAATCTCTAAATTAATAGATGGATAGTTCTGTACCATTGCCCGTTTCTCTTAAGTTTTATTAATTAGTATAACCACATAACCATTACACAAAAAACGTGCTCCTGAGAACGTTAATATTATGAAAAAGAATCAATTAAATTACTATAATTAGTAATAATTAAGAAAACTATTCATGTGATTTATACCAAATTAATTATTTATCACAATCTAATTAATATTTTCTCAAATCTCATGGTGACGTAAAATAATAATTTCTCGATCCTCCCAACTCACCGACGCGAGTTCTTAAACACGTGTGCTCCAAATATGGTGCACCCTTTTTCATCTTTTACTTGAAGATCAACAGGATTTCCGTCGATGGATTGGCCGAAGAGAAGTAAAATAGTTTCGAATTTGGGGCCGATACATTAACAACATCAATAATCCGGTCTCACCAATATAACTTATTCTCGGGGAACACCGAGCTATCGATAACAAAGTTCACGATGATGGGCAGATGCGAGGGACACAAGTTCAAATGAATCACAAACTGATGACACACTTGAAGAAGGTAGACATTAAGCTCCACAGCAACAGTACCATTGGACAGCCCAAAACTTGATGTATCCTCGAAATTCTAAGACAGCAAGACAATGGAGAAATTATCAGCATGAGGTTGTTCAGTTCGTAAGAGCGACCGGAACAGACCGACGGCGAGGGAAAACGCTTACAGATTTTGTTGAATGCAACCATGTCGCAGCTTTGGACGTCCTTGTTCACAGGATCCACGGTGAGGTGTTCCTCGATGAGATTGCCCACAGAGAGCAGGTCGTCCACAATGGTCAGCATAATCTGCATTTTCTTGATACCGTATCTGACCGGCACGAGTCTGGCTGCACCACAAGAGAGGATCGAGTCAAATATAAGATCAGCAAAACTCGAGCAAACCTACATTAAAGCTAGCTGAACAGCATCAGCTCGAAAGAAGACTTACAAGCTCCTCAGAGCAAGCCTTCCATCTGAATGCTCCTCACGGCCCCCTCGAGTTTCCTCATGTCGGTCTTGTCATCCCATGGCTTCACGTCCAACAGAACCGAGGACTTACCTGCTGCAACAAAGCATGACCAGAAACTTATAAGCTCAAGGGGAAGTACAGGAACCGGTTTCTTCCAGTCTTAAAGATCAGGGTGGTGCGAATGGGGATCAACCCACATTCCTTCTTCTTGGCAGACGCCTTCACAGCTGTTGCACGCTCCTCGGCAGCCTTCTCCTCCTCCTCAGTCTCTTCACCGAACAGGTCTACGTCATCATCGTCATCCTCAGCAGCTGCAGCCTGAAAAGTAGGAAACTTGCACAAATGATCAATAGAAACAAATAACTGCAGAAACAATTAGCATTTCATATCGAACTTGTAGGAATCTGCCAAAGGAATGGAAAAGGGTTATTGCCCTTGTGTCAGCAACTGGCGAGTAGCGACTGCCTCCTCAGTTTCTGCTCAGCCGGTTGTAGTCATCATTTCCAAGGTCGTCTTCGAGATTGATTATTGGAGCTTGTGAGAATTTGATCACTGCTGACCCGTAAATAGCGCTTCACAAATCTCTTATCATCTTAAACTCGATGAAGTTTTGGAGAGTGACGGAGCTGCCTGAGCAGGCGACATTGCAAAGTGGTGGGCTAAAGTTAGAGAAACTTCTCAATCCTTTCATGGTCCCTGAACTCGTACTTCGAATACGGTTGAATCATATCTGTTATTTCTTCATGTTTATGTACAAGTAGTGTGATAGGAGCAACGCATTACTTGTAGATGTCAAGGGCTTATCATCCATAAAACGTGAAAAGTCTATGAATTTCCAGTTATATATCTTGAATTCTAAAAAGAATACCATAAGTCACATGCTACAGCAAGGTTCCGATTCCTTTGAGCAAATAGAAGACCGACACCGATTTCCATCGATCGAGCTCCAGCTGATTATAAGTAGTGACACTGACTTCCATTTAATTAGTGCATGATTCTCATGATTTTCTTGTACTGATGATGACCAAAGAAGTTACGGTTTAAGCACATTTCTTACTGGATCATATCAAGAATAACTTGATAATTTTTCCCGATCCATAACACCACTATTATGAACCTCTTTTTTTCTATTGAGCTTAAGTCTAATAGTATAATTCAGCCATGTAGCTCAATTAGAGCCCATAAGATAAAAACCCATCATTTTCTTATCATTTTTTTTGTAGGAAAAGGATGATTATATTATAGAATATAGCTCAGGCATTACACATATATACATATGCGAACTACTAACATGCCTAGTAGTATAGGCAGTTCCAAAACAGCTACCAGTATTCATAACCGGGGTGACAATGATGATGAATCCGACAGTCAAGATGATGCGTCTGACTTCTCTTGGTTTTTGTTTTTTGACAAGTCAAACTAATATATTAACATATAAAGTTATATGCTTGCGCAATATGCCATTCCTAGTCTTTTCTTACTATGTACATACAAATTGATAAAAGTAAAGTGATTTTTATTTAACATTAATTTAATAATTGTCTCTTAAATTAAGATTAATATTAGTTATAAGAAAAATAAAGTGAACTTTATATAAGAAATTGGGTTAATATAGGTCTAAAATAAAATTTCATGATTTTATTCTTCGAATTTGAAATATTTGACTTTTTTTAAATGAGTATATCACGTGATTTTTATATAATTTATCCGTACGAAATTTCATGGCATTGGATTGGACACTTCGCTCTAAATACTAGCTCCATAATATTTGTCGCACAAATAAAGTATTATGCAAGTACAGTTTCTTAGTTACTATCATATACACATAAATTATGGTTTGAAGTATATAGCTTTAAAATGTTTATAAGATAATTTTATATATTAAAAGAATCCCATGGTAAATATGATTCATATCTCTACCTTATATGATAACTTAATTTTACTCAGTTTAGTTCATTCAACAGGATTACATTAAATTAGATAGGAAATTTATCTAATAATATCTTTATAAGATTTGCTCTGATAGAGAAAAATCAGGAATTTAATGTTGATGAAACAACACTGAATTGGCGGCCGCTATACGAGTTGGATACGGTGGACGAAAACTTACTTTTTCTTAACTTATTGTATAATCTTTGCCGAAACTGTGCGAAATTGCGATAATCACTCCAATCTATCAGCAATCTCAGCTTGCACACAGGGAAATTTTGCATGCTATCAGTCCCGCGTGGCTCTTTCCTTCCCTTTGCCTCCACTAATCTCGGTACTAATTTATAGGCAATAAAAACGTGCAAAAGTACGGTTATCTTAAAAAAATTCTTAAAAAATGGCTCATTTAAAAATATTTTTTGAAGTACCATTTCTAAAACAGTAAAGTAAATGACGTTTTTTATAAAGTGAAGAAGTCAACCAAATCAGCATTTTTTGTATTTTGTTCAAATGAAAACGCTACTTAAAATGACGTTTTTCTTAGTAAATAGTAAAAAGCTAAACGATGTGGCGTTTTCTTTGCAAATATTAAGGAGTAAATATTCAGTGTGTAATACATAATGGTCTCATTTTGTAAATTTCTCTCAGATCTTTATACATGTAAAATTCTTACAATTTTTAAGAGTAAATTTTGCAACGTTTAACACCTGAAAGGTGATTTATATATCGAATTTTAATACATCATACTTGCTCCCAATAAATCACGTCATCCGGATAATGATGATTCTGGACCCATGAAGGGAGGGAGTGCCGATGAAATTGGGGAATAGGAGTTTAGCTAAAATGTAACCACTTTTTGGTTTTTTTTCAGAGGCACTTTTTGGATTTTTGAACAGTCATATAATTACTTCTAGCATGGTGGTTGCATATATTTTGTATATTAATTTATGTTTCATATAATTATTTCTTATTGTAAATATTGTTCCCAGTAAATTAACTATTATTACATTTCCATTATGGGAATTTGCATAAGTTACGTTACAATGGAAGGAAATGAATTTGACAAATTTTTTCAATAAAATATCATCATAAATGTAGGTGCAATTTAGGACAGTTTGACAATTTCGTCCAAATAGATGGACAGAAAGTGCACAAAGTTTTGTGCATGTTGGGATGAAATTTCGTCCAATAGAAAAGGGACAACTGGATAGTATGTTGACATAAATTTAGTCTACTTACATGGGCAAAGATATGACATAAAATGGACGTAAAATTAGGTAGTTATCGTCCGATCTTAGACCGTAAATAAACACAAAGAAAATCTCAAGTTCCGGCTACTTATTGTCCCTTTTTCTTCATCAAGTATATTTGACAGTACTTGGCCGCAACTATGTCGATAATATCACAACAAAATGGACGAAGAATTTTGCGTCAAGCATTTTTACATTCACTTAAGTATGAAAGTTTAATTGACAATAAAGGATGTCATCGTCAAAAAATCAAGCTTTTTGGTCCTTGGTCATCAGACGATATCAGTGCAATTTCTTGCGGTGACTCTAATAGGCTGGAAGTATTCCACCTCCCTCCGGGTCCTTTCTTATCCATTCACTTGTCATTTCTTATCCAGTCACTCGTCTTCACTTCCACCACACCTTTACTTTATATTTATCCATTTATCCATTCTCTCTTCTTCACTTCCACTTTCGGGCATTCTCCACCAACAGAGAGAGAGAGAGAGAGAGAGAGAGAGAGAGAGAGAGTTAAGGGAGATGATACAGAGTGAATAGAACGTGAGGGACGGGGGAGACCAAGTTGAGCAAGATCGAGTCAAGGGGGGACCAATATCAAACGAATAGAGCAGCTGGTGGAGCGAGCTCGAGGGACAGAAAGTTGAGAGAGGTGGCTGCTGCGAAGACGAACGAGGATTGGTACGTGTAGTTGAATTCAAATAATTACTGTCTGAACTTTGGATATGTTAATTCAGATAGTCACTATGCTAATGTTTGAGAGCACGAGCTAGTTGAATTTTGAGATTGGAGAAAGCTGGAAATATAAAATGTACGATTAGAGATTTTGATAGAAGCTATACTCGATACCTATACAGGTCTATATTATATGTTGCAACCCGAAAATTTGTACAGTTTTTTATTTTAGAGAATTTTCTTTATGCATTCATATAACAGCTACACAAGAGATTGATATGAAATGTTTGGGTTTTAGAGAAAACTCGGTCGAATTTTCGGGTTGTGACAATTACATTACAGTTTTTCCCATTTTAAGCACATTTCTTGCATGAATTAGAATCACCGGATATAAAAAATTTTCAGAACTAGAAACCCAGCCAGGCGGCAAACATCTCAGAGAAAGGGCACTTCTTTTTCTTTGGATAAATCATGGAAAGGGCACTGGTTGTAGTATAAAGGGAATTGCACACCGGCCAGCAACAAAGAATTCTGCAGGATCTTAATTTTTCTATGGATTGACGAAACTCTCGATGATTAACGTGTAGGCTAAGTGCCAAGGGAAGTTTTTTTCCCACCTTCAACTGGCAAGAAGGAGATGGATCATCGAAATCTTAAATGATCTAAACTCCAGGCACCAACTATGGCAAGAGGATGGCCCCGACTTTGTACGAATTGGAAAGAAACAGCTCACCAGGTATTATACATTGGATGCACATGGAAGCCATTGTCTTCGGAAAAACATAGAAAGGAACCTTAACTGTTGATTTTGGTAAAGAAGAGGGAGCTTTTACTTTTGCCTTTGAATTAGGCCACATTGCAACAGGCATCCTGTAAAGCAAGAAAAAGATGATCAGTGGACATGAATAACACTAACTTCTGTTTGGGATAATATAATTATTATTATTTTTTTACTTAAAATTCTAACTCCTGGGTGCTCCTTTCTTGCGCAAGCCCACATTTTTCTGTGAGACTACTGCTATGGCTTCTGATGAGCATCCAAGGTACCGCATTTTGCCTGTCGCAATTTAGGCTGTTGCACTGGCCCTTATCTTAGCTTTCCTGGGTGCTTGTTTCTTGCGCAGGAAGAGAGGGCGACACGGCAATTCTTGCAGGACAAAGGTATCACACTCCATCTATGCTGCTCGACAAGTTTCACTCTACTAATCACATTTAAAGTAAATCCCTTTTCGTTATTACCGGAATGCTCTATTTGGTATGTGTACTTGCAATGATATGTTTTCCAGCAGCAACACCATCAATTGCAGGAATTAGATGGAAGTCACAACATTCCGTCGACCTCTTCCTCAGTCAATCCTAAGACGGGTCACGAGTTTGAAGTCTTCCTAAGTTTCAGGGGGTCTGACAACCGTAAGACATTCACAGATTGCTTGTACCATAGCCTTACGGATGCGGGAATCCGCACATTCAGGGACAACGAGGAGCTCCGAGTCGGTGAGGAGATTGGCCCCGAGATCATGAAGTCAATCAAGCAATCAAAGATTGCCATTCCTATCTTCTCCAAAGATTATGCTTCGAGCAAGTGGTGCCTCAAGGAGGTGGCGGAGATGGTGAAGTGCATGGAGGAGACCAAACAGCTCATCATGCCTGTCTTTCTGGACGTTACTCCTAATGAGGTTCAACAGCAGACAGGGAGTTTTGCTAATCCATTCTCTCGACATGAGAAAAGGTTCGGTCTGGAGATGGTCCGAGGGTGGAGATATGCTTTGAAGGAAGTTGTCAAATTGAAGGGTTTGGAATTGAATGCAGTAGCAAACGGGTAACTTTCTTACAATCCTTAATCTTACACATGTGTTCATCAAAATCTAAAAATCTAGATCCTCTGATATTCTCTTTAAATCAAAGGCGGCTTGTTTGATGATCTTGGAAGCAATCTCAAACCCAATAGGCAGACGGTCGGCTTGATCCAAAACCAAATGGCTTGTTTTATATTTAGAGGGATCTGAAAATTTTCCCCCCTGAACTCAAAGATAATTTCCTAAAAAAAAAGAAATTGATCAAATACAGATAATCAGGAGAGAGTTAAAATGGGAATAAAGTGTCGAGGGAATTATCTCTTCTTCTTCTTCTTCTTCTTTGTTGGATATGGCGGTAAGAGAAAATATGTCGGCCAAGGCATATCCTTGGCAAGAATCACCATGTCGCCATTTTTTTTTGTTTGCACTACGCAGTATTCCTGAGCTAGCCGAAGCGCACCTCGAGACTGATCTGCGGTCTGGCCGGGATCCCTGAAAAAATTCCCGTCGACCCTCCCAATCTAGGATTCGATCCTTGGATCACCCATTTAGGGTCTAGTGAGAGAACCACTAAGCCTCCCCAAGTTAGTTCACCATGTCGCCATCTCGTCTCTATTTGTATTTATTACTGCATAAACTACTAATTCAATTAATTATTTTGTTGCGGAAAGTTTTAAGATATAAAAAATTGTCATAAACGATAAAAAGAAGGCAGATAATATATTTGGATAAAGAGATATATCTTACATTAAAATTATATCAATTTTAACGGATGACCAAATTATATCACGAATTTTAAAAATAGTCTATAAAATCACAGATTTTGATTCCGTTACCACGATCCGTAACATGGACTGACTTGGCAATAAACGGGGCTGACGTGACGCTAATAAAGCTAACGTGACATTTAATAGAGGCGACATGACATGGCACTGACATGGCATTTCATTTTTTAATATGAACTTAAAAAATATGAATTTTCAACAGATAACCAAATTATATTACAAACTTTCAACAGATAATCAAAAAATATCATGAACTTTTTTAACAGGTGATCGGGTTATATCTCGAACTTTCAGCATACGACTAAATTATATCACAAACTTGGAATCATTATTTTTTCACGAATTGAAAAGGAAAAATATTTTATAATTTGTCATTTGATATTTTAATTTTTGTCTATTTCAAAAAATATAATCAATTGCAACATGATTTTAATAAAAAAAGTCTTGTAATGATTCAGAAAATTGTAACAGATATAGATTTTTCACAATCTTGAATAATACTGTGTTTTTATCATTCCAATTAGTTACTTGCAAAATATACCTCATCTATTCTTAAAAGCAAAACGATCACTGAAATTATAGGATACTCATTTTGCAATTACATGTTATTGATGGATATGATTTTCATTTTGTGAGTAACTCGTTAAAGTGATGAAAGCTTGATATTCTTCAAAACTTTGAAGAGTTTGGTTGTTACACTTTTCTCAATCAGTATGACACTTTTTGTTAAAATTATACTGTGATTGATTAAAATTTTTTTGTTGAAGTTTACCTAAAAATCAAAGCATTAATGGCCAGTTATAGAATACTTTCTCTTTTCAATTCGTGGAAAAAACTAATGATCCAAATTAGCGATAAAATTTGGTCATCTGCTAAAAATTTGTGATGTAATTTAATCATCTATTGAAAGATCATGATATAATTTGGTAATTTCTTAAAAGTTCATAGTTTTTAGTTTTCTATTCCAAAATGAAATGTCACGTCAGTATCAAGTCAACTCTGTAAAATGTCACATTAGTGCCACGTCTTTTGTATCATCTACCAAGTCACCCATGTGACGGATGGTGGTAACGGAAGTAAAATTCATGATTTTACAGGTCAATTTTAAAGTTCATGATTTAATTTGGTCATCCGTTAAAAGTTTGTGGTTTTTTAAACTGATATCCCTTCAATAACTTAGAGTTGAAAACGCAAAACCAAAAAAGAGCATGGCCTTTTTGGTAAAATTGTAATAAAAAAAAAGGCTTTCAACAATATTCCATCACCATAAATCTCCCAGTTTTTAACCAAGAAAAGTTTAGCCGAAAAGCAGATGCAAAGTTTTGTCATTAAATAGAGAATTTCTTATAATATTCACCGATGACCAGACCATATATTGTTTTATTCCCCCTTTTTTATGCAGGGAGGAAGGTAAATTCATAAAGCTTATTGTGACAATGATCATTAGACAATTGAAGAAATCCTGCTTGGAGTTGAATAACATCCTTGTTGGAATTGAGGATTGTGCCGAAGAACTCTTAGAAAAGTTAAGAGTTGACAGAGATTATACTCGGGTTGTCGGGGTTTGGGGCATGGGAGGCATAGGCAAGACAACACTTGCCAAGTTTGTCTACAACCAGATCGTGGACAGTTTCGAGCGTAGTTCATTCTTGAGTAACATCCGAGAAACATCCAAAAGTCTTAGAGGCCTTCAATACTTGCAAAGCAAACTAGCATCCGACATCTTAAGGCATGAGCAAAAGGAATACACTACCGTTGAGGAAGGAATCAGTGTACTTAAAGAAAGGCTTCATGGTAAGAAAGCCTTGATTCTTCTCGATGATGTTGACCATATTGACCAGCTTAAGGCTCTAGCAGGAGATGTTAAATGGTTTGGTCGAGAAAGTATGATTATCATCACAACTAGAGACAAGAAAGTATTGGATCTATTTCACGTGCAAGATCATTATGAGGTTCCATTACTCCATGAAAACCAAGCATTGGAACTCTTTTGCTGGCATGCCTTTGGAGATAAGTCGCCCAAAACTGACTTCATCGAACAAGCTTGGGATATTGTAAACATATCTGGAAGGCTTCCTCTAGCTCTTGAGGTTATAGGTTCATATTTATATGTCTATGGTGGAAAGAAGGATATGTGGATAAATACATTGGAGAAGTTGAAAATGAATTCATTCACAGATGTCCGAGATAAGTTGAAGATTAGTTATGAATCATTAGATCATTGTGAAAAGAAAATATTCCTTGACATTGCATGCTTTTTCATTGGAATGGATGTGAGGCTGGTGATTCCCATGTGGAAAGACATTAAATTTTTCCCGGAAATGGGAATTGAGACACTACTTTTGAAGTCACTAATCAAAATCGGAGAGGACAATATAATATGGATGCATGATCAGCTCAGAGATCTTGGCAGGGATATTGTTGTACAAGAAGACTACATTGAACCTGGAAAGCGAAGTAGACTTTGGTGCAGTGAAGATGCAATCGATGTGCTAGTGGGACAACCGGTATGACAGTTTCAATAAATTCCAACTTGTTCCTTTATTCTTAAATTTCATGTCACCATTTGTTACATTGAATTCGGTGTTTAGTTCATGAAAAAATTTTAAACTGTGCAATTCCCTCTTAAATTTTTGTGTAGGCATCATCAAAATTGGAAGCCATCCATCTAGAACATTTTGAACTTGCGGATGGAATGTTTAAGAACCTTCCATGGCTAAGGTTTCTTGAACTCAATGGTGGGAGACTCCGTGAGAACTTTCAGCATATTTTCCATCGGCTGAGATGGTTGGGTTGGCATGGAAAGAACTTATCCCCATCGATGAACTTAATTATGAATAACCTGATTGTTCTTGATCTGTCACGGAGCTTAATTCCTGAGAATTGGATAGGCTGGAGCTCGATCAAGGTATCACCATTTCATTTCTTTGTTTACTGTGTATTCTTTTATCTCCGTTTAATTCTAACTACATAGTTTTCTGTATCATTTTTTTTTTGTATTCTTCAGATTGGAGTGAAGTTAAAAGTTCTCAATCTCGGACATTGCCAAATAAGTAGGACTCCTAATTTTTCAGCATTTCCGAGTTTGGAGATATTGATTCTTACATCGTGCCGATATTTGGTTTTTGTTGACCCATCGATCGGGCTTCTTAAGAATCTCATCCTCTTAGATTTGAGGGAATGTGGGAGATTGGAGGTGTTGCCAAAGCAATTGGGTTCCCTGGAGTCACTGGTCGAGCTTCTCATCGATTATACTCGTGTCAAAGAAATACCTATATCGGGAGGCATGAAGAAGCTTGAGATTTTGTCTGCCAGTTATTGTCTAAAACTTGAGGAAATTCCCGCATCTATTGGATCCTTGGAAAATCTGAAGAGGCTTCATTTAGAATACTGTACATTTCTGCGGGCCCTGCCTGAACTTCCATCTGGGTTAATTAGTCTAAAAGTTGGAGGTAATTTGTACAAGGTCAAGCTTAGGGGCGACTGCCTCTCTAAACTGAAGAAGCTCGAGAAATTGCATTTGAAATCAGCACTGATAAGCACCTTACCAGAAGAGATGAGTAGATTTCTTTGCCTTGAAGAGATCTATCTTTCTTATTGCGACGGGCTTAAATGGGTTCCAAGACTTCCGTCAAGCCTGTCTGTCTTGAGAATTCGTTGCTGCCACTCACTCCGGCGATTGCCGGACCTTTCACACTTGAAGAAACTGTCGAGATTAGAGGTAGCTAGGTTCTCCAAGATTGAGGAAATCGAAGGCTTGGGAGATCTCCTGTCCCTGAAAATTCTGTCAATCCAAGGCTTCTCTTTAATTAAGCTAGATGGTCTTGAGAGGCTTGAGTTTTTAAATGAGATCCGTATCAATTGTTCCCAAGTTGAAAGACTGCCTGACTTATCGAAGTTGAATAGCTTGCGGAGGCTGGATTTATCCTATAACGACAAGCTGGTCAAGCTTCAAAATCTTGGCAGTTTGAAGAAGCTAAAAGCGTTGTTTATGCTAGACTGCTCGTCTCTTGAATTCTTGGGGGAACTACCGGACTGCTTGGAAAGTTTATGCGCTCGTGGTTGTAGGCGACTCAGGAAGCTAACCAACCTGTCAAAGTTGCAGAGGCTGGAACATCTCGACGTGGCACGGTGCGAGATTCTCGTGAAAATCCCAGGAGTCAAAGAACTGAGTAACCTGCGAGAGCTGCACATCACTGGATGTGACGCACTTAAGTTGCCCAATGATCTATTGAAGCAGAAGAGGAATCTGTCGATAATAAATGATACTAACGAATCATTTTGGTCGGACTCTGATTGAAGAACCTCCTCCGATGTAGGCTATCCTCTCTCCCTTTTCTTTTGAAAGGTAAGTATTCTTCATTCACTTTCACTGACCTTTACATCTGATCATTACATACAAAATGTGCAAAATGCATATCTAGCAGAGTTCTCTCTCCCTTTTCAATTTTCATTTAAAAGTAAAACAAGAAGAACATTATGCTATTTCACCCAGAACACTGAACAAAGACAGAGAGAGAAACACAAAAATAAGAAGAAGAAGAAGAAGAAGAAACAGAGGAAAAAGGGGAAGTCACCGGGAGAGAGGTAAGGACAAATAGGAGGTGATTGAAGCTTATTTCTTCTCAAATAGATTGTATTTATTGATGATATATCATAACGAGCCAGTAGGGTTTTGTTAGAAGAGTATATTTTTAATAGAATGTTTGAAGGTTATAGAGTTGATTGAGGTGGTGTAGATTAAGTCTCATGAGCATTTTTATGGTCATTTTTATTTGAATACATATGTGAATATACTATATATGTTAATTTTTACTATGATTGATATGATAGGGATTGAAGAGACCCAAAATAGACCTATTGGAGACCAAGATCAAAGAAAGACCAGTTAAATGGATTGTGAGTACTCTTTTTCACTGTAGAATAATACGTCATATATGATTATATTATCTAACATATACTTACTAAATTATGCATATTCAATTAGTAGTATTATACTAGAAGTAATATTATAAAGTGATATTTCTAGTTTACTATACATAACTAAATATATTAATGAATATATGCGTGATATTGTTATGTAATTTATATGCTAGTGTATGTATCATCATGTGTGACTTGCATTTGCATTATTGATTGTGATTGTAAATAGCAATGATGGCTACTAAGCCGACGGATTAGAAATGGGTCTAAAAAAGATAAATAAAAGTGGAAAGATAGAGATTTACATTATCATTGGTCTCCAATGGAATATAGAAATAAAGACTAATTGGAAATTACTCTTGCCGTCGGAGGATAATGGGCAGCTACTGCAGGAGTGCGGTGTGTACATGAAGGGCACTTGATGATTTGGTGAGGGGAAAAGTTATATTGATTGAGTCGTGGGAACATGGTATCGTCGAAAAGCAGAATATCGATGTCGTTATAACTCTGTCGCAAAGAAAGTGTGACCCCATGGCTATTGTTCATTATGATTGATTCTCTACATTGCGTATATGATACTATTGAGCATAATGGTTGATGTTCTTGTCGTGGTGTGAATATAAATATATATATATATTGCTAAGAATTTCAATTATAATATTATTCTAATTTAGAAAGTTATACTTATTGAGCCTGCCACTCACCCCCGGCGAAATTTTTATTTTCAGCTAAGTAGAAGGAGGACGAATCGCTTGGAATTGCAATTTTGTTTTGGGGATCAGCGTGAAGTCTTTTGTAAATAGAACTTAAAAGTAGGCAAGTTAGAAGTGTATAAGTCCGTATATAATGTTGTTTTTTATTTGGCTGAGAATGCATTTGGATGATGGAAGCCATATGGGTTATGGTTGTGAAAGTAATGTTGGAATAGATATTATATTCATGGATATTATAACATGTTTTTTATTTGATATAGAATGTTACAAAAATAAGGAAAAATTCTATCAAATTTTCGGTGTAACAACTATTGTAACTAAAAGACCTCACAGAATCAAGATGTCACATTTCGATTCTTAGGAATAAGATTTTTCGGTATGCCATTCATCCAAATCTACTCTCTTGTGTCCAAAGTATACTTCTCCCTTCTCAACTGTATTTTGAGATAGTGTGAGACGCATGTGTGGCAACTTTGTAATTCCACTGAATACATATATATTAGTGGCATCTGCATGTGGAGATAACAGCTACGGATCCAGGAGCTTCGTTCAAGGGGGCGAATGGGTGCATATCCCTATTTCCAAGGCCATGCACAACGGTATCCGATAAGCTCCTCGATTCATAGCTTTAGTTCTATAACTCAACATTTTAACTTATTTGTATCATTAATTAGAACATGCAATCTTCTACAACAATAACCATTGCATCTCTATTCCAATTACGAATGCAGCTTCCGTCTTCTAATTCCGAAAGCCACACAGTCAAATAAAACAAGCACTCCTATATCATATCTAATCAAATCAAAAGCACTAGTATCCTAATTAGGCATGTACTTTGGCTAAACTGTCACTTTAGCACCAAATTTGTCACGTAACTTATAAAAGCTCGAACTTTAAAACATTTGTCCCGTTTAGCCCGGTGTGAAAAAATCCGTCAAAATTGACAGCATGGAGAAAGCCTTATTCGCAATAATTTCATCACATGACAGTAGTTACGTGATGGTATTAACCAATTAAATTAATTTATTTTTAATTTTTTACAAAAATATTAAAAATAATTAAATTTCATTAATTTTCCTATAATAAAGGAGACATATATGTCTAATACAATGTAAGAGAAATAAAAGGGGCACATAACTCCGTTAATGAAGATCGAATTCTCAGTCTCTAAATTATTAGATAGATAGTTCTGTACCACTGCACTAAGACTCGTTTCTCTTAAATTTTATTAATTAGTAGAACCACGTAACCATTACACAAAAAACGTGCTCCTGAAAACGTTAATATTATGGAAAAAATCAATTAAATTATTATAACTAGTAATAATTAAGACAACTATTCATGTGATTTATACCAAATTGATCATTTATCATAATCTAATTAATATTTCCTCAAATCACATGGCGACCTAAAATCATAATTTCTCGATCCTCCCGACTCTTCAGCACGGGTTCTTGATCACGTGTG